>JASCRA010221475.1:0-17802 GCA_030264435.1 Desmognathus imitator
TCCTCCCCAGCAAACTACAACACATTTCCCCCACATGGCAGAGCCAAAATGGAGGCAGCCATCTCCTAGGCTGACTGATTGAGTACCCACCTATAGCTGACCTGTGCTGACACTGCCAGGGGTCCTTGCAGTGGCAGGAAGCATTTCAGATCCCCACACTTTTTTTTTTTTTTTTTTTAAATATTGTTTATTGAGTTTTTCAAAATAGGACATCCTTACAATAAACATATAATAAAATTTCCCACGGTCCATTTTACAATAAAAAACAATAATATCAAACAATTACTCCCAATATTCAAAATATCACTAATAATCATCCTAATATCCTTCACATTATACATTTATATCATATTTAACATTTCAATAAACAAATATTTTTAATTATAATCATAACAAGAGGCCTCAGAACTCATGAGGGGAAGGGGGGAGAGACACAGTTCTTTCAGATATTCTGTCAATGAGATTCCGGGTACTATAAGCTGAGTGTATGAACAGAAGGGGAATAGCTTCGGCCATGTCTTACCAGGCATAATAAAGAAAATACAAAATAAGAAGGATTAAACAATATAGATTATGTCGTATATAAAGGTTATTATCAGATGTCTACTCGTGTCGAATTTTGCGTATACCAGTAGTTTAATATAGGAGACCAAAAATCTTTAGGCGCACATGCTGGTGCAATCATATTCCAGTACGTTGATTCAGTTTCATAGTGTTTCCACAGCATGTTATTTAGATGTTTTAAATTAGGTACATTTTTGGACATCCATTTCTCCGCTATTGTTTTCTTTGTAGCCATCGCTATCATATTGAAAAGACGTTTTTGTAATCCAGATAGATTATTGTTTATGCCTAACAACCAAATCTTAGGATCAAGTTCCAGATCACAATTCAAAATTTTCATAGTTTCAGCTAATACCTCAAACCAATAGTTCTGTATTTTAGGGCAGGACCATAATAAATGAATAAAATCAGCATTCGTACTTGTACATTTGGGACATCTAGGATCTCTATCCGTATAATAACCAGAAAGCCTAGATGGAGAATAATATATTCTGTGCAATACCTTGAATTGAACCAATTTGTACCTATAATTGGATGCGATTTCTTTTATTTGTTTTCTCGCTAGAATCCATTCTTCTTCCAAAAGTGACACACCAATATCCGCCTCCCATTTATCCTTTAATTTATCCCAATATGCCGGGATCGGTCTAGAGGTCGTTGCATATATCTCAGAGACTTTAACATTATTTTCGTTCTCTTGACAAATCAGTTTCACTACAGGATCGTCAGGAGGGAGAAAAGGGTAGTCTATTAACCATTTTTTACATGATTCCCTAACCCTCAGATACATGAAGTAATCACATCCTTGAAAACTAGCATGGTGTTCCAGTTCGTATTGTGCCTTGAACCAATCATCGACAAATAAATCTCTAACTTTTTTTAGGCCAGCTCTTTCTAAGTATCGAATCCATCTAGGTTCATTGTTCAAAGATAATTGAGGTATCCATCTTATATCTACATCTCCAGCCACTTGTACTGGAGTAGTAACCCATTTCTTTGTTCTCCTCAATGCATTCTTAGAACAGTTTACCACATTCCCCTTATATGGTCTTACAGTCACATCATTTCTTAAAGCCTGTTCTCTAAGGTCTTTGCTGTCAATCAGTGCTCTTTCGGCCCATTTGTGTGGGCGTACATCCAACGTTTTAAACCACCTTGCTACAAAAAAGGATTGAGCTGCATCATAATATCTTTCTAAGTCTGGTAAAGCGAGTCCTCCCTCGGTTAGTGGCTGTACTAACACATCGTATGACACTCTGGGTTGTTTACCGGCCCATACAATCTGTAATACATGTGTGCGCAGGGTGGTAAAAAATCTCACCGGAGGAATCACGGGAGTGTTTAAAAAAATATATAAGCATTTAGGCAACACTATCATTTTAACAAGTCCTATTCTACCTGCAAGGTCAAGGGAGATAGTCTTCCACCTATCTGCCAACATACCTATTTCCTCCAATATTCGCACATAGTTTTTTATGTATAATTGCTTTTTATCTCTAGCATAGTATATTCCAAGATATTTAAAACTATCAGTTTCCCAAGTAAGAGGGCAATTCGCATCAGGAACCCATGTCGTATCATTTAAAGGAATCAGTAGTGATTTTTTCCAATTTATGCATATACCAGACATCCGGCCAAAATATTCAATTTCTTCAAGTAGTTGTGGCACATGTACTCCAGGATCTTGTATATACACCAAAATGTCGTCAGCATAAAGAGACACGGTTATCCTAGCCTCCGGGAGCACTATACCCATAGTAACATGCAGCTGTCTAAGTTTACAAGCAAAGGGCTCTACAGCCAAGGCAAACAACAAAGGGGAAAGTGGACATCCCTGTCTAACACCTTTTTCAATAGGAAAATAGTCTGAATAGGTACTATTAATCAATACCCTAGCTTTAGGCTTTGTGTAAATGGTTTTAATCATTTTGATAAAATAAGTTCCCAGTCCCATATTTGTAAGTGTAGCAATTAAATATGTCCAATTGACAGTATCGAACGCTTTTTGAAAGTCTAGTGAAGCGACCACGGTATCTTGGGAGTCTTGCACCACATCTGACATAGCAAACAATAACCTCAGGTTATCGGTGGTAGCTCTACCATGTACAAAACCAGCTTGATCCGGAAGTGTTAAAAAGGGCATGATATACATCAATCTATTTGCAATGACTTTGGTGAGAATTTTCATGTCAGTATTTAGCATCGATAGTGGTCTATATGAATCTAGTTTCTCTGGGGGTTTGCCGGGTTTCAATAAGGATACAATAAGAGCATCTCTGGTTGTATCTGGTAATTCACCAGTATCAATGGCATTAAGATATATATCTCTTAAATACGGTGCGAGGAAGTCACAGTGTGCTTTATAAAATTCAGCTCCTAGGCCATCTGGACCAGGGGCTTTGCCCACCTGCAGTTCTTTTATAGCAGCAATAATTTCTTCACTGGTAATTGGATCATTCAACAATTTCCTATCTATATCTGAGGCCCAGGCCATTCGTATATCATTAAAATAGTCTGCAATGTCTTCAGTTAATATTTCAGATTCATTACTGTATACCCTTTTGTAATATTTTGTAAATTCTGTCAGTACAGAAGTAGTGTCTTTCAAAACATTATTATGTTCATCATTTATCTGAGTTATTATGGGTGGTGTAGAGTGCTGTCTAACTAGTCTGGCAAGATATCTGCCTGGTCTGGATCCCTCACTATATCTTCTAGCATTTTGTTCTTTATATAAATAATCCAATTCTCTTTTGGCTACAGTGTCATACTCCAATAGCAATTTAGTATATATAATTTTGTCTAAAGCTGTATCATGATTTGTCATTTTAATAGTAACTTCATCAAGTTTCTTTTCTAATATTTCAAGCTCTTTTCTAATTGCTTTCAATATACTGCTTTCCAATGACATTGCTCTGCCTCTCATCACACATTTACAAGCTTCCCAGAGAGTTGCACTAGATTCCACTGATCCTTCATTATGTTCAAAATAGTCTATCAGAGTTCTCTGCATTTCGGTTCTGTATATCAAATCATTATAGGCTCTAGGCTTGTTCCTCCAAATATAAGTATTGCCTGTGATATTCCGTAATTTACATTCTAACATAACTGGAGAATGATCTGACCATGTTCGTGGGAATATAGCTACATCTGAAACACAACTATACAGTCTGCTATCAACCAAAAAGACATCCAATCTAGTATGCAGATCATGTACCGTGGTATAATGTGTGTAACCTCTCTCGCCTGGGTGCCATAGTCTCCAAGCATCTACCATATCATAAGTCCCCATCTGTTCTAACCAAACCCGTGCTGTCTTAGGAGTGGCTTTATTTGTCCCTTTAGACCTGTCTATCTTGTCCTCAAATGTAGTGTTAAAATCACCTCCAATACACCAATGGTAATCAGGAAAACCCATACATTGCTGAAAAAGAGTGATAACGTATTCTGGATCATCAAAATTTGGGGCGTAGCTGTTGCAAAAAAGAATGTTAATGCCTTGTATCTCACCCGCTAATATTATCCATCTACCATTCGTATCAGCTCTCGTTGTGTGTAGTCGAAAGGGAAATTGCTTTCGTGTGAGGATGATGACTCCTCTGGCATATTTAGAATATGCAGAACTGCCTCTAGGGCCAGACCATCTAGGTAACATTTTTTCATGAGCATCTTTTAAAAGATGTGTTTCCTGTAACATTAATACGTCTATTTTTTGGCGCTCTGCATATCTCCCTATTTTTCTAATTTTCATGGGACAGTTCAAGCCTCTCACATTCCAGGACATTATTCTCATTTTCTCAGCTTTCCTATCTGTCATAACAAAGTCTGCTCCTCAGACATCACCCGGGATCAATAAAAATTATACTCCTGTGATTACTACACCTCTCCTCACCTCTCCCCCAGAGCCCAAGACCATAAAAAAAACTATCTACATTAAAAAAAAATAAACATCCCTTACCCTCCCACACTAGACATTTCCCCAACTTACATCCAGTGAGACCCTTTACATCTAACAAAAACATTACAACTATCAATCCAAAAATAAAAACCCAACCTAAAAAAAAAAACCTCTCATACATAAATAAAGCAAATGCTTAAGGGGGGAGGCCATCGCGGCTGCATCAGGTTTTACAAGTCTAATATACTTTTTTCTGCAATCGCCATCAAAAGGGGCCATCAAAACACGCAACCCGTATCAATAACTATGTTAAAAGACATGCTGTTATACACCATCACAGAGAACAATACAATACACATCTTTAAGTGCCACCCATAGCTACGGATAGTTTGTCCACTTCAGACACATTGTTTGTATTTGAAGGGTCTCCTCTTTTTTGTCCACCTTGCCTGCCAGGATTCTTAGTGGGTCTCGGTGGTCTGCGTTGCATTTCTCCAAATGTATCCATAATAAAAGACTCCGCAGCAGTTGGAGTGTCAAAGAACCAAGTTTTGTCATTGAATACCACACGTAGCCTTGCTGGATACATCATAGAATATGGAACTCCATTGTTGCGTAACGTATCTTTGACATCCAAGAAAGCACGCCTAGCACTCTGCACAGCCATTGTAAAATCGGGGTATATCGAAATTCTGGAACCCTGATATCTCAAGTCACCTTTCTCTCGTGCTAGCTTCAACACAGCGTCTCGATCTCTATAGTTAAGAAGTCGCAATATAATTGGGCGAGGGGGGGCTCCCGCCAGTGGTTTAGTTGCCGGTGTTCTATGTGCTCTCTCAACTACAAACATATCAGAAAGACCTTCTGTGCCAAGTATATCACGTAATATAGACTCTATAAGAGGTTCTAGTGGTCTAGCGGTGTGTGATTCATCTAGTCCGAGTATTCTAACATTATTCCTTCTAGACCTCGCTTCAAGGTCATCTTGCTTATTTTTCATACTAGCAATCGAGGCTTCTGCAAGTTTAAGTCGTGTAGTGAGATCGGTGACAACAGTTTCAGTATCTCCTAGTCTCTGCTCGGTTAATTGCGTTTTCGTTTTCAATGAGTCTACTGCAGTTTGCAAACCTGTGAGACAAGTTCCATGTAAATCTAGTTTTTCGTTTATCTGAGCGAGCCCCTTCTGGAGCTCTGCAAACATATTTCTCACGGTGTCAGAAAGTGAGGTTTCTTCCGCGGGTAATGACGATCGTGGGGTGGCACCCAGGTTGCTCGGGGATTTAAAACTGTCCAATGTGGATTGTTTTGATGTATCTTTTTTAGGCGCCATGATGTTAAAAATAAGAAAAGGTATGTAGCTGAAATCAACAAAGAAAAAGAAAAAAAGGAAGCAAGACAAAATGGCGTCTGCCGCGTGTTACAATCGTTCCATCTAGCGTTCATATCCGGCACCCATCACGTGCTCTCAGTGTCCGTCTACAAGAACCAATAGCAATATAGAGCACGTGCAGTCAGCTGCAATTATAGCGATCTTTTGTTGAGGGTGCCGCCATCTTGTTTACCATAACAAGGAATCTCCATGTTTGTAAAAAAAAAAAAAAAAAAAAATCAAATGTAAAAGTAGCTACAACTTCCACTCAGGAGCCATTTGAACCTGTTGCATGTATAATCGAATATATGAATAATTTAAAAGATACATTGCATCGCCGCTGTGATGGTATCTGTTTCAAGTCTGGCATCTCTCCTGATTCCAATAAAGAGAGGGAGGGGGGGGTCGCGGGGACGGCCAGATGTCAATAGCCGCTCCAGCCGGGACATCGACAGTGTTCGAGAGACTCAAGGGGGCCGCGGGGGGGGGCGGGATTGATTCAGCCCGCTCCCGCCCGATAGCACCGCAAATCAATGCGGCACCCGGGTCTCGGGCGCCTCACCCCGCACGGGCCGACAGAGACACGCGAGCCCTACAGCTCACGCTCTCCGCCCGCCACGCACAAGAAAGACACCTCCAAGACTCCGGATCTCCCCCGAGTTAGCCTTAAGGTTTAAAATCTCGGCTGAGTCCCCCGCTCCTCCGTCCCCCTCACCTCATTCGTCCGCCATGTTTTTCAAGCATCAATCACAGTGAACCAAAAGGGAGCCATTACGCGCCGCTATTCAGAACAATTTTCACATCTTCTAGTTCAGCAGTCCATAAGGAGTCAGATGCACCGAGTTACGCATCAAGACGACCGCATCCTTCGCGGCGATGCAGGCCGATCGATGAGCCGCCGCGAGAGCCTCACTGGAAGGCGGCCATCTTGTCCGCCGTCGCCACGCCCCCTTTTCAGGATTCCAGGTATGTCTGTATTTGGAGATAGGCGATCCTATCTATGATTTTGAGTAAAAAAGGCACATTTGTGATGGGTCGGTAATTTGTTGGGACATTAGGGTCAAGTGAAGGTTTCTTGAGTAAAGGCGTGATCCAAGCCTGTTTGATGTCTGCCGGGATCACAGCAGATTCGAAAGAAGCGTTAATAAACTTGGTGATGATGGAGACCAGTAACGGGGCACATTCCTTGATTACAATTGACGGACACAAATCCCCTTGGCACGTAGTGGGTTTGAGGGAGTTGATGACTTCTGATACCTCTGATTCAGAAACGGGGGAGAAACAAAAGCTAGGGAAACCCGGGGTAATAGGACCAGTGGAAAGGGAGGGGGGTTTGAGAATAGACCTCTTCAGAGCAATGTTGGCCTTGAGAGATTCAACTTTGCCAAACAGAGCGGCCTGGATGGTTTCACACCAGGTTGTGTCTTTGATGACTGAGTCTTCGGGGGAGGTGTTGGAAGTCTCTAGTTCCCGCAGGATCTTAAAGATCTCCCTAGAGCTGGATTTGGCCGAGGAGATGCGAGCTTCATAATGTGTTTTTTTGGCTATTAGTATGGTCGATTTATAAGTTTTAGCCAGGTCTAGGTATCTTGCTTTAGACTCCGCTGTCGGCGAGGCACGAAAAGTTCTGAAAGCTTTATTTTTATCAGATCTTAGGGTGGATAATTTTTCATCAAACCAATCATGGTGGTTATGAGTCATTCTAACTTTACATGTCCTAAGCGGAGCTATAGAATCAGTAGCTTGTCTCAGAGTGTCATTATAGAGTTTGGCTAATTCTGCTGGTGTTTTGCAGGACAGGGCATCATGGGAGAGTGAGGAGAGTTTGGGTCCCAGTGAGTCTTTGGTCAATTTCTTCAGGTTTCGTTTGGTGATGGTTTTAGTGGGCGGTGCAATGTAAGGGGTTTTACCAGGTATGTCTAAATTAAAACAAATAAAAAAGTGGTCCGACCAGGGACATGGAAAGACCTCAATCTGGGAGGTCTGTAGATTTCATGAGCGCTGTAAAGGGGGGAGCCCCCCCTCCTTCCGCAAGGGCAGACAACAGAGGCAAATGGAGTATTCACCAGTTGATGTGAAGTTCATGGACGCACATCTAAACTAACGCCCAACTAACCATGACAGAGTGTACGCTCTACTTGGAGGGACACAATTAGGAGAGCTCAGTAGGCTGCAGCAGTGTGGTCAATGCTGTAGAAGTCTGTACATGACGGGTAGGTGGCCACTAAAAGACGGACAGTTTATAGAACCAGGAACTTCAGGTTCTAATATCAGCGTCCGAACTTCCGTTATTTGTTGTGATCTTGCTATGGCCAAGTCATGTGTTCGAAAACAGGCAGAAAGGCCAACATTCACCTATATTAAGTCATGCCCCGAACCTACCTGGGAAGCAACAGCTGCTGCACAGATAATATTTATGTGAGCAACCCTTAGTCGGTACGTCTAAGGCTGCCCCTTTAGCTATGTATGCACAGGTGGCTGTGAAAGGTGACCCCCTACCTAAGGTGACATTGAATAAGAGTGCTGCAAATTATGCAATTCAGGTCTGCATGGTGTGCTCTTTTGTGCTGCAAAATGTGGGCATCAGTACAGCAAAAACCCAGGGAAAGGGCAGGCGGTTGGTTCCTCAACTACAATTAATTCTCAACAGGCGTCCACTTTTTGTTGTCGATTTTACTTCAAATCTGGCTTGACTGGTTTGCACCAGGTAGCTGACTTGCCTTTGGCTTGCATTGATCCTGAATTTCAGAGCCCGTCCAGCTCTATTCAGTCAGAGCAGAGGGCGAATACGTAGCCCAGAAGCAAATGCCTGCAAGTCCAGGGAGACCCCAAAAGCAGCAGAAGCAAGTGCCCTTCCTCTCAATCGCTTAAAAGTAGTCGCTCTAGACCAGGTGTCTCCAACGTGTCAAATGCTATCGACCAGTAGCTCGCAACTTAATTCTTAAAAACAAAAAAATTCTCACGGTAAAGTGCCTTGACCAATCACAGTTCTTTTATCAAATTGTTGAAACACAAGTACTGTGATTGGCCAAATCTAGCATACCATGAAAGATGGGTCCCTACTGGATGACCGGTCTCTGATTGGTGGAAGTGGTATAGCCCACGAAAAAGACAATGTCCGACTGAATAGAATACGCAGCTGTGATGCTTTACTAAGTGGGCTTAGAACACTGTGAATTCTGCTGGCGACCAACTACTGCCGCTTTTCCGTGCGTTGGATTGCTGTCCTAGTAGATCCCCTTCTGCTGGCTCAGTTCACAGCTGCATCTCCACCTTTAGAATTGTCAATTTTCCTGGCTCAGTGTGAGAACTGCTTATAAGTGCTCGCTGCTAGTACAGCTGCCAGCTTTCATGTGTGAAAAATGTTTGGCGCCAGTGGTTGTCCCCTCCCCCTGTTGCTCAATTCTCTTCCAATAAGATGGCAACAGTGGGCTGTAGTTGGGTTCCCATTACCCGCCTTTGCACCCACAACACACACACAGCAGACACCCAAATCTATGCTGGCGAGGGTAGGGGAGGGAGGTGCGGTAGTACCCTACCCCATGGAAGCATTTTTTAACAAAGCAAAATTACATTTTTTGTGTGCAACAAAACGGTGCTGAAATGGTAACCGCTGGCAGGGAATCCTTGGTTATCCATTTCCTTTTCAATCTGCTGTTTCTTCTCTCTGTACACATCCTTATGATCGGGATGACTTTATTGCAATAATACATATACAATTCTTCCGTGTGGGTACTCACCTGAGGTCTTTTGCTGGCTACGTAGCTATCACTCCTCCCCTGTTGCTCTCCCGGTTGTCGTCGTCCTCCTCCACCAGAGAGACAGAGTCTCTCTTTCCCTTTCCATCTCTGTGACACTGTTCCCGGCACTTAACACAGAGCTCCATTGCGCATGCCTGCAGTAGCATACAGGGCTACAGGGAATTAGGGACATTTCTGTAGGGACCTGTCCTACAAATGCCCTTTTTGGGCCCGTGCTTGTCCTGATTGGGCCTGTGCACGACCTATGGAAAGAGTCCCTGGATGCAGACACGAAATGCGCCTGTGCAAACTATGAGAGGCCATGAGCCAGCCTTGGATTACCCAGGAGGGCAGAGTGTGGCCTGAGAAACGCCCAATTCCTCACCCAAGTAAGACACACTCGGCTCCCCACTGCATTCACTCAGTGTATGTGTGCACTTGTGCACGTGTGCACGAAAGGATCCACTACAACTCAGTACACATAGAAGCACATTTGGAAACTCTTGTGTTCCTAACTGTACAACCATAACAGTGTGGGAAGAGCTCAGACCAGATTGATCAGCAGTGGACCTTTATGGCCGCCGCGCGTTTGCCCAGAAGACAAGCGCATGGCCCATGCAGAAAGAGTAAAGCTTAAGCACCTCCAACCCTGCACTAAAACCTTTGTTATCCCCTCACCCCTTGTGGTGGGCAGAGTGCATCTAGTAGAACTAAGCATCCAGTACCATCGAGGACACTCGCAAGACCGTCTCACCCCAGGAGTCTCACATTCACGTGAGACAAGCCTAAAGTAAACTAAGACGTTTCAACGTGCGCGCACACTTCGCTAAACACTGTACAACACTGCCCATGCAACACACAAGACATCGCTCTTGGAACTGCACAGGAAAACAGAAAACAGACGCATGGACGAAAAACACCAGGGTCATGAGGCTGCAACACTTTAATGCAAAGTTACGGCAACATAAAATTGGCTGTGGTACGTATGCTGGTCTAGAAATAAAGAAGGTTACTTCAGAGATTGGAATGAAAACAGAACACTACGAAGAAACAGATTTTCAGTCTAATGTTTGGGCTCAAAACATTGGCACAAAATTAGCTGTTCGTAGTCTCACTTTCATTACATACACACGCTTTTCAAAACATAGTTTGGAAATACAATTAAATTTCTAACAAAGAAGAATATAGAGCAGGATCCCGTTCTACTGTTTCCATAGGTGTAAAATCCATCCCATATGTTGGTGCTGCCCACAACGTTAATTATTCGCTAATAATAAACTGCCAATGATGACGTGGCATTACTATGGCACGCTACTACTGAAGCCTCTCGATAGGGGACAGTACAATACTTTTATACAGTTTCATTTTAGAAATTGGGCATACATTTTCCATTACGTGTGCAAATATTTGCATTAGCCCACTTGATATGGTCTACACAATACTTGAAATAAAAACGCAGCTCGAAAAGAAAGCTCAAACTGCGCCACGTCTGCCTAGATCATTTCTCAAGTTATTTGCGGGTCAACTGTCATGCTCATTGGTTCCAAAAAAAGAAATTGTAACCCGGGCAACAACTTTCACAACATGTGCATTCGAAGTCTAAAGAAATAAAAATAATGGCACATTCAACCGGTTAAAGGGACAGTTCAGCCCTCCACTTTCACTTTTTCTTTTAAGTGTTTTTAGTTGCGTAAATGCAATTCCCCTTGTGATTAATCTTAAATCTATTTAATAACATGGCTTTTCAGTGCTCGATTTTCATTCCTGAGCGCCCCCTTTTGTGATGTGCCCAATTGTTTACACAATCCTTATGGTGGATGCTACATTATAATTATTTCCTCTGCAAAGTCAGAGAAAAAAAGAATAACAATGTAGCATCCACCATAGGGATCTTGTAAACAAATCAGTCACATCACAAAATGGGGGCAGCCAGGGAAGAAGATTACACACGGAAAAGCCGTGTTATTAAATAGTTTTAAAAATAAGAACAAGGGGAATTGCATTCAGGCGACTAAGAACACTTCAAAGAAAAACTGAAAGTGGTGGGCGGAACTGTCCTTTTAAGTGGAGGTGCCAGTTGCTCTACTAACGGTGAGACACTAAGATGTTCGTTAAATGCCAGCATGTTGGAGGGAGACGGAACAGGCACACAAACATCCACAGCACACATTTCGGAATTCAAATTTAGAGTCTAGAAATAACCCTGCTAAGTTGTTGCTCCTCGGTTCGGACGCTGCATCAAGTCAAACCTTTCCTCGACCTCTAACAATTTGTATATCAAAAGTCATTTTCCAGATGCAGACAAATGGAAATAATTCTGTTAAAATATTAGTTTATAAATACATATCGCTGAAAGGCGAAACGTATCGATTACATTCTCATCAGCACCTAAAGGTAAATACTACTTTAAATTGCACGTAGATCCTATTGCGTTCTCACTGTGTGACTGATACCGTTTACGGCGTGCTGATTAGTATGGACAGACAAACAGCCTGATCTCCAAAATAACCGGTTTCCATGGTCTCGGATGGAACTGAAACCTGCTTGAAGGTTAGATCATGGCTGTAAGAGGGCAGAGCGGGATAACCTGGGCCAGCAGCAGCCGATGACGTAATTGGAAAAGGCTTACTTCAGAGTCTAAAGACTGACCGCAAAGGACAGGAGACGGGACCAACGTGTTATTAGTACAATAGTTCACTGTAAATCTCAGCCGTACACAGGCCTGGCGTGTGCGGTAATCAGCTGAAAGGCGACTTGGTTGTCCTGAAGTTCAGAGGGCTTCACATCTAGAAAGAGAAAAGACGGAAAGAATTAGCTGACAAATTGGCCAGAAATACACTGGACACGAAGAAGAATGAACACTTCTGCCACAACAAAACCATTCACTGGCCTAAACTTCCACATCCCATTCCCAATACAACAAATCAGAGCAGCACGGCAGGAACGGTACGAGGTGCTGCAACGCAGGGCCTTTTTGTGGTGACCTTTTAAAGGCATTTTTCAAAACGAATAAAGACATTTAATTGACTGGATACTACCATTTGGTCTTGGACAGAGCGATGGATTCGCATTCGTATTTACTGGGAAAACTCGTGGCCTTTGATAAATGCCATAAGGAGGCTGAACAGACCGGAGCAGTGATGGCGAAGAAAGAGCAGAACTAGTTGCGTAGCTTCAGGCAACGTTGGTTCGGATGGATAGTGGGGGGTTCCCAGAATCCTCATCACAAACCTTTCCCAAAGCAGTGTTTTGTTGCTGTGGTGAAATTGTCAGCCTCTCAATCACCATGCAGAGTGTGTATTGATAATAGACAACGTCGGTGTGTTCAGCAGTGGGATACAGAGTTGTGCAGCACAGAGCTGCCAAATAAGGCATCACCCCTTGCAGCCATATCTAGGTTATAATGACATGAACAAGTTAAAACAGATGACCAGGTAGCATCCTCACGGATTTTTTTCAAGTGGGACACCACCAAGGAAGGCAGTGGTGGCGGATGCACTTTGGGTCGAGTGTGCCCTGGTCACATTGAGAGGAATCTCATTAGCGATTTCATAGCATTTTCTGATGAGACAAACCACCCACCTGGACAGAGTCTGCTTAGAAACTGACGCCCCTTTCTTTTGCCCTTGTAGCCTACAAAAAATTGGCGGTCGTACCTGTGCTCTACAGAGCGCGCTCTTCTGCGACACAGACGGTGAAGTCCAAACAAATTAGGTTTTTTTTAATCCCTTCCCAGTGGAAGGCGAGACCATCCCATCCTCCGTCTACAGCTGTGATGTGCGGAAGAAGAGATGGTCTCGTCCTCTGCTCCATTGCCGTTTTGGGGATCCACTAGGTGGATCCCCAAACAGCAATGGGCTCCCAAAGGTCCGATGCGGAAGGGGAAGAGCTTTCCCCTTTCCACATCGGGTCAGGTTTCCCTGCCACAGCCAGCTGTTTACCGACTGAGGCAGGGAAATCCAGAAGCACGGCAGGGGTGGGGGTGGTTCATTTCAAAGCTGACATTGTCAGCTGTGAAATGAAGCCCCCCCGACCGGGAGCGCTCAATTTCAGGGAACGAAATCGGATCCATTGAAATTGGACGCTCCTAAATGGGAAGCCCAGGGCTGGCTGTGATGCTGCAATCGTAGTGTCACAGCCAGCCCTGGGCTTCCCATTGGTGGATGGGCGGGGTTGGGCCTTTCCCCTCCCATCCACTAATGGGAAGCCCCGCATCCCCTGTGCACATAATCTATGACGTGCGGAGTGGTGGCGGGGCACTGCCACTATCAAAATGAGAAATTGAAGGAGGTGAGAGGGAGGGGGGCAGATCTTCCCCACCCACCCACCAGAGACCCCCTGCAGCCCAAAGCCTTATGGTATGTTTCTCATAGGTTGCCCACCCGGATTATCCTTTTGGAGCCAGTGTGAAGAGGTACCTCCTCCCCCAAGTGATGACTTCAAAGAGGTGCAGACGACCCTGGATGCATGTGCACAGGTAAGATGTGTATTTTTTAGGTCAATGGGCAGATTGTGGTGCATGTGCTGTGCTGCAGCTTGCTAGCACAGCACAGGCACTTTTGATTTTGCTCAGTGTCTCCAAGGGGATTCGCCAGACTCACAGGCAACAGCGCCGGGGGAGAGAGAGAGTACCTGTGTGTGTACATGTGCCAGCCAGTATGAGTGACTGCGTTGCAGTGTCTGAGGGCGAGTGGCCGCCCGCAATCCATGCCCAATCATTCACTCAACCACCCTCCCATTAACTCACTTTCCCACTCACCAAACCATCCACCCACTTGTCCTCTCACTCACTAGACCACCCTCTCAGGTGCCAATGTTTGTTGCCTCCTAACTCTCAGGAGACCCATGCTCGGGTCAGAGGGGGTCACTCCTAGCTTGTACGCCACCAAAAGGGTGGCGTACAAGCCAGGAGTAACCTCCCCACATTCTCAGCCGCCGGTCACATTGCGAGTGCGCCTTGTATACTTTTCCATACACAGCACATGAATAGAATTCCGGGCAACCACAAACTGCAATTGCCTGAGCATCTGGTTCCTTTCCGCGGCTCAGCTGCAGAGGACGGAAGAAGCAGAAGCTACTCCCGCCCTTCTCTACAGCAGCATCTCAATCACTTGACTGACTTGCTGTCTCCAAGGGTAGGTTGCTAGGCTTCCATCTATCAAGTCTCTCCCACCCAATAAACTCATTCACTCACCCAATAATCAAGCCACCCACGTTCCTACCCACTCTTACGCCCATCCCTGTTTACGGCTGGAACAGGTGATGGGCATGTGCGCTTGCCCAGAAGGGTTTGGTGAGTGTGATTAGCGTCACCCACCAAACCCTTTAGGGAATCAGACGGTGGCATCTGCCTGAAATGTGCAGTGGCCAGGCGGTGCAGTGCCCTGGTTTAGTGCAGTGTGCGCACCACACTGAATCAATAAAGAATCCACCCATTAGCGTATGGTTTTAGGCTAAACACCTTACCCAGTGAGCGGGCCCCCTTCTCCAGTGATTTGTGTGCATCGAGCAGGAAATAGTCTTGCTTTACATTAGTAAAGCGAAACTATTTTCTGCACAATGTGCAAGTCACACAGGAGGACAGCGCCAGAGATGGGGCCGCACACACTGAGGAAAGCCATGCAACGGCATTCTGCAGATTTAATCTCTTTTATGAGCTCAGTTTCTTTTTTTGGGAAACGTTCACCTGTGCCTAAAATCTCCGAAACACACTCATTTGGACTTTTCAATGAAACCGTTCTTTGGAAGCGTGTTTTCTGAAGGGCTGTCTTTGCATCGATTCTTGAAAATATACATGGAAATATTTTTTCTTGCATTTATAGGGAATATTCAGTGCATCAGCAGAAGAATCGTGAGAGCCCCACAAGCAATGGTCAAGGTATTCAGCTACAAAAGTAGGTGGTAATGAGGACATTGCCGCAACGAGTATCACCTTGGCGAGCACCCAGACTATGGCCCTGATTACGAGTTATTACAGTAAAACCGTCAGTAAGATTTACCAACGGTTTTACCAATACAAGAAAGTCAGTATTTTTTTAATGGGCCAATTACGATTGGAAAACTTTGGTAACGGAAAAACCATCCGTAAATACCAATGGTTTTTCCATTACCGACATTTACCATAGGTAAAACCGTTGGTAAGTGCGGGAAGTCATCCCGCACTTACCAACGGTTTTCACACCAGCCCATAATAAAGTGCCAAATTGGCAATTTATTATGGGGGCTGGTGTGTAAAGTTAAATTACCCCTGGGGGAAACCTTTTTGGGGCCCAGGGGAAAATTTGTAAAATTATTAACATCTCCATAGATGGTGGTAATTTTACAATGATTACAGACGGTTTTTCCGTCAAAATGACAACTCGTAATCGGCCCGTAATTGTGTTTTTGTTGACTTATTAAGGTAATGGTGTGGCTGTGTACATACTCAACACTGCCTACATGGTAACCTAAAACGTCCTACACACCACAAAGCACTTTTCTCTTTTGCACACAGCATTCTGTGTCTCGTTTTGTGCTCCCTCTCACCTGCGTTTTTGGTACACTCACGCATGTTGGGCACCAATTTCCTTGTTAAGGGTAGGAGAAGATAGATCGCATGGTTGCCTGTGCATTGCGGCACCAATTCTTAGGCCAATATGGCACAAACCTGTAAATTTCCCCCTTATCAACATGCACGCTAGGTCTCGTTTTGTGCCCCCTTTCACCTCCATGTTTGGTGCACCGATGCGTATTGGGCACCAATTTACTCATAAGGAGTAGGGGTATGTGGGAGAAGGTAGTTTGTGTAGTTCACTGCACATTGCAAAAACCTGTCCTTTTCGCTCCTGTTTCACTTCCGCCGGGCATTATGGGTAGTGAACCTAGTGTGACCTATGCAAGTCACAACACTGTGTGCATCAGGGCATCCTCTTTTTAGCACAGTATGGTGTTGGTGGGTTTCTCAAAAGCCTGGCCACTTCAGGCATAAAACAAAATGGATGCTGCACCGACATCCTATGTAAAAATCAATCTCCATGTCTAGTTTTGCGGCCTCCCCTCACTCGTGGTTTGGCTGCAACCACACATGGGTGGTACCCACTTTGTCATAGGGAGGAGGGCTTCGCTAAATGAAGTGCCCCCTGTTGATGGCGGCATGTTAGGTCACCTTTTTTTACAGTCAATCTGGCCAAATTCCTGTACATTTTACAAGTTTCCCGTGCACCGCCAGGCATTCTGATTAGTAAAGTTAGTGCGACCAATGCAAGTCACCCATCTTTGCGTGTGTTACAATGTCCTCTTTTTGCACATGTATGACTTTCTGGGGTTTCCTTGTTGGCAGGGCTCCAGTGGCTCAAAAACAAAGTAAATGTCACAGCAGATTTTCATGCCCCAAATTGATCTTTAAGGATTGACATTACCATGTGTCATTCTGCCTCACCTCGTCCGTGACTTTTCTGTATCCACACATGTAGGGTATCAATTTTTTCGGAAGCAGTTTGAGGAATCTTTGGAGATGTGCCCCATGTCACTGGCAATCATTTATCCTACTGTTTTGAATCCTACTGTACACCAATGCTTGAAAAGTTACTTTTCCAAAAAAATAATTTTTTGTATTTAGAGTATCATGGCTATGCCACATTCGGTTTTGGTCGTAAACTGCCCCATCCCTGAATCCGTGTACATTTCTACTTTCTAGACATGTATATAAATTGTCAAGGGAACAAACTGTTCATCTGCTATTTTCATGTGCCAATGGGTCGAGGGTGGTTCTAAAATTCCACTGTCTACTGTTAGCACACTGTGCTTTCTGCCCCAGGGTGTCTGCAATTTTTTGAAAACCAGCACACAATGGATGTTGCTATGATGGCCTGGGTTAGGGCTTCGTAGTGGTGCACTGCATTCATAGAGATACCAAACCTTCTAAAAGTTAGAGCCTCAAATGATGTCAAATGTATTTTTATTTTTTTGTATTTTTGAATAAATTCCGTTTTTCATCAATTGCTGTGGGGCCATCTTTTGGGCAATTGTGAAGACAGTCCTCTGGTGTGTGTGTGTGTGTTTTTTTTTCCCGCCAGCTAGGGACCAAATGGACCCCTAGGCTGGGTGTGTGTGTGAGTAGCATAGGGTTTAGGGTGTTCCCTAAGATGCCCCTAGTAGCTCCTGGGGTGCAGAGCAACCCCTAGCCAGCATGGTAAGGTGGGGAGGGCCACTGGGTGGGCCCCTCTGTGTCCTTAGGAGCCTGGAAATACCTG
>JASCRA010232550.1:0-11855 GCA_030264435.1 Desmognathus imitator
AAGTCAATAAATGCAAGGTATACCCTGGAACCCTTGTGGATGATGTACTTTTCAACACAGAGCTGCAAGGTAACGATGTTGTCCAAAGTAGAAAAACCCTCTCTAAAACCAGTTTGAGAGAGGGGAATAATCCCCTTGTCGCTGCAACAATCTTTCAGTCTGGACAACAGCATACTGGCGTATACTTTCCCTGGGGTGTCCAGTAGGGCCAACAGGCGGTAGTTGTCAGGTGATTCATGGCCTCCCTTTTTATATATTGGCACAAGAGTGGAACCGCGCCAAGAATCAGGGAGAGAATACGTGGCTAAGGCATGATTAATGACTGGACACAACAAACCAGCCCAAATTGAAGAGGCCAGTTTAATGTGAAAGGCTGGAATTTTGTCCGGGCCAGGGGCGCGAGATGGTTTGAGACAGTGCAATATTCTATCTATATCTTCCATGCCAGCCGAAGGCAAAGCAGATGGAGTAAAACTAATCAGAGTATTTTCAGAGGCAGAGTTCGCATTATACAATTTTGAGACAAAGGAGGTCCAGATTTCTTCAGGAATATGAGCCACAAGGGGTGTGTGTGTTTTATCCGCTATTATTACATTAAGGGCATGCCAAAAAGAAGAGAGCTCTTGTTTTTGCAGGAAAGACACCATTTGCCTAGCTTGATTTAATTCAAATCTCTTTTTCTTATCTTTAATTAAAAGTTTATAGCGGGCCCGCAAAATGCAGTACGCTGAGGCAGAGGCGGGACTGCAATCTCGCGAGGTTGCAAAACGCCACAACCTGCGCCTCGCCATGCGGCATTCCGAGTCAAACCACCCCGAAGTTTTTTGATTATCAGAGCTAGGCAAAACAACATTTGGCTTTCCTAGCTCATTCCATAAGATGTTTTGAACAGAATGGATAATCAATTCATAATTCCCTATGGGGTCACTATTCCCCTGTTCAGATAAATCCCAGCACTGCATTAACTCGGCTTCATATCTCATTATTTCTGTATAATTAAAGTGAAGTCGCAACCCTTTTTTTACTGTTATTAACGAAGCGCCAGCAGCCACAGGGCAGACAATAGAAGTTTTCTTCAAATTTAGGGTTAAGCTGAGTTGTACATGGTCACTGTGAGGAGACCAGATATATTCTAAATTTTTAACTACACCAGTATGCTGAGCGCTAACCAGGGCATAATCTATAGTCGAAGATTGTTGGCCTCGCTTGAAGGTGGGAGCTAAATAGTCGTGCCCAGGGATGCGCCCGTTTAATATAACAAGATCATTAGTCGTGATGGAGCGAATAACTTTAATAGCTGAGGGGGTAAGAATGGGGGGAATAAAATCAACAGGAAAAAACCATGGATTAATGAAAGGGTGAGCATCATCCCAGTAAGAAAATTCCCGTTCATAATATAGAAACATGTTTAAGTCGCCTGCACATATAATAGTATCTGTGGGAAATTTAAGAATCGTGTCGCCTAGAAATTCATCAAATTTAGTTAAAAAGGCAAAGTTATCCTTAGCATTCAGTAGTGCAGGGCGAAAATAAATACAAATTAAAAGCATGTAAACATCAGAACAATCATTTCCCGTTGAAAGCTTAGAGCGTATACAGATTACCCCAGGCAGATCTGCCCAGACAATTAATGGAGTCCAATTGACACGGGTATTCAACAGGATGCACACTCCACCCGCATTATGACCCTTTATAGCAGGAGTGGCTTTCTGGAAGAAACCTAGAAACCCATCAATTGGAACAGGAGCAAGTAACCAAGTCTCTTGAAGAAAGACAAAGTCGTGATTGGCCAGGTCGGCCCAGGTTTCATGTATGCCATAGTATGATCATGTATGCCATAGTGAATGTCTCCATTTACATTTACATTTATTGGATTAAGGTGCAAACATGCCTGTGGGCCTCAGAGCACCGAAAGACAACATAAACAGACACGCCAACAGGCAGTTTCAAAATCATAAAGTAAAAAGCAAATCAGAGGCAGACTGAGTCAAGAGGGAAGGCAGAGGAGTTGGGAATATCTAACCATCACCCCTAAAGAGATAGGTCTTTAAAGCATGTTTGAACTCTGGTAGGATTGGCAGAAATCTTATGGCAGGGGGGAGGTAATTCCATAGAGATGGGGCAAGAACCCGAAAGGAAGTGCCGCCAACGCCCTCAAGTTTATGGCAGGGTTTGAGCAGCTTGTTAGATCCCTTAGAGTGGAGAACCCTCCAAAGAGAATGAATTTGGTTGCTATTTTGAGCAGGAGGGTATAAGCAATAGTGTGTTGGCTTCAAAATAGGGAAGGTCACCTGAGGATTGGTAAAGAATAGGGATATTTGAAGTTGAGTCATAGGAGAGGGAAAGTTTGGCTGTAAGAAATTTGCAAACTGGCATGGTGGTGAAAATGACTCTCCTTAAGGGTTATTTAGATTTGATAATGAAGCTAACTCTTCCACCTTTGCTTGACATTTTCTGATGATACTATGATCAGTGGGGAGGGCTATTTATAAGGCTGGGCAGGCAACATAATGGAGCCACATTTCAGTAAGTGCCATAAGATGAAAGTCTTGGGTGGTAAAATAAATGTGGACCTTGTTGATGTAGGTAACTAAGGACTAGGGGTTTAAAAGTTCTCATTTGAACGTGCAAAGGAACAATGACTAATATGCAGAGTGGAGCAGATGTTGTCATTGAGGAATTCAGGAATTTTTCCAAGAAGCATTTTTTGTATGTTAACTAGTAGTGGTACATGAGCAATGGTGAGGAGAGTACAAGAAACTGAAGCAGAAGTCACGTGGGGCTCTGGAACCTGGCTGGGGAACAGACATGCGCAACCATTTACACGGTCCTTCCAATTGAGCCTGGAAAAGGTGTCATTTGGTGTATGAATAAAGACTGGACATTCATATGCCTGTGTCTTTATAATCCATGTCTTGTATTGCTTATAAATTGTCAATAAATGTAATATATATAGAAAAAAGTGTGTTTCTTTCCCTAAATCAATGATTAATGGTGTGGCTTGGTCTAGCCCAAACTACATTCAGTTTTATTTCAGAAAGTCAGTCAATCACTGACACATACGTAGGATGATGTTGACCTTTGGAGCTCTGCGTAAATGTTGATTCTGGCCCAGTGATGTGTATTCTGCACAGGCATGCTTAAATGGAAAGCCAACTGATATAACAACTCTACAATTTTTAGCCTATACAAAAGTACTTAGTTTGAATGCACATTTTATTATTGATAAAAAAAAATATTTATGCAGATAACACAGTTTAAAAATGCAGCTTTCTCCAATTGTAAGACTTTTCATAATGACAGAAAAGCAAGTAATACAAGTGCTGGGTGTCATATTGATAATGTTCATGTCTGTATGTGCCATCAGATTATTTCTGGGTCAGAGTAATTGCCTCCAACTCAACCAGCACTGTTGGGTATATATAGAGAACATATCATCCTCCATGTTTAGGGACAGGACACATTTTCATGATCAGAGTCCCTAATAATTATTCAATCTTATGCTTTGATTCTCTCTACAATTCTAAATTGTGACAGAATACAAATCAAAACATGGTATGATATGAAATGAGTGCACTTACCACAGGTACAGCCAAAAGATTTTGGACATCACAACCACAGTTTTTCTAAAAGGCAAGTTACAAATGAGTCGTTAGTTGTTATATGAGCTAAAAGGAGCTTTTGCTTTGCAGACATTTAAGGACATTTGTACTGGCTTTGTATCATTGGAATCCTTTCTTTAAAATCCCTTATTCTATCAGTAAGGTACTTTTACATCAACTGAATATACTTTGTTCAATAAGACAAATACAACTGCTGTTGTTATCAATCTTGTCTTTAAATTATTTTCAAACTGGACCCCAATGATGGCTAAAATACGACAATAAAAAATAAGCAAGTAGCATATAGACTGCAATGGGCACTGGTTCCATGGAATGCTCTCCTAATTTGAAAGACAAATCAATGTCTTTTTGAGTGGTAAGAATGAATTTTTGTGGTAATAAGCTCTGTAACATACCCAAGTACAAGGTGTAATGGGACCAGCTTTCACAGTTGCACATCTGTTAGTTTCTTCAACCTCGTGGTATTTCTATAACAAGACTCGGCTGCACCCAAATGTTTTTTGATATGTGGTATGCATAAAGGGAGCTGTTGATATATATCAGACTGCTTTTTCAAGAATATGGCCATTGATGTTCATTGCGTAATTTTATGTTTCAGTAAAGTCAGGGCAAGGCAATTTCTAGACTAAATGCAGTCATGCGAAGTGTGCATTAATGCAGGATTTCGCAGAAACATCATTTCAAATTTGGTTTTCATACAATAAAAGAGAATTATTGCTTGAAGAGATTGGTCGGGTACATGTTTCATAGACACAGAGTAGCAGGCACCTTTTGGTCTACTGTGTGTGTATATATTGGCAACGTCTTCTGTATAACTCTACTTTAAATTGCTCAACACACAGATACATTGCATTTTAACCTTCTTTTTATCAGCGTTTGGCACAGACTAGTTGGAACTGTTACAGGATACATACATGTAACTATACATGCAAGATAAAATGCTACAGGAATCTATGTGCATTTAAAGCTTTATCACTAAAAATCATGTTTAAATAATAGATGTGAATACTGCCAAGTTCAGCGTATCTTAAAAACATAACAGCAATACACTTATTGATTTTGTTAATGTGATGAAAATAACAGACAAATAATTTATAGATCATGTTTTGGCATTTTCAGCTTGAATTTAACTTGTAGAACTAGCATGGGAATTACTCTGAATCTCAGTTGCCTTGCAATTGTTCAATCAACTATATTTCATGCTAATGCATTTAAACTTTTTATTCTAAGAAAACCTATCAAGTGCAGGCAAAATTAGCTTAAATTACAAACAATATTACAAATGATAAGAAAATACCTTACAGCTGATACAAGAAGTTCTGGAAACAATTTACTTTTTAAAAAATGGTATTACAGATGAAGTATAGTCTTTATTTACTTTATATTTATTTATTTATTTAAAACATTTTCTATAGCGATTACTATTGGCATATTGAACTGCTGATCAGGGCGCACCCTGACCTGACGTCTTGCATGAATTACATGCTCTACTTGATGAAACAGATGGAAATTTGTCCTTTGTAAAATCTACATAGGTTTGACTGGATAGATGATGAAAAATATTGGTCATAAACAAAATATGGTATATGCAAGTTTATTGCAGTTATCAAATGTGGAAATTGTACAGGGACAGAGGCAATTTAAAGGCATTAGTTACAATTTAACACCAATTAGTGCAATTCAGTAATATATTTTAATTGAACTGAATGGTTATATAATTGATAAATGACGGCGGTTTGTTTAATGTCATATTTATCACAAGATATGGCCAGTTTTTGAAAAAGCAAGTTGAGAAATCATCAGGATTTAAGGAAAAAGGTTTGAAAGTTATATGGTTAAATTGATTACTGAGGTGAAGACAGTCTGCATTTGCTCAAGTCTTCTTTTGTCAGTAATATTATCTTAGACTATTCAGTAGGCATGTATGCAATGTCACATTGGTGGCCTCAAAATGTCAATCCCCTGCAAAGCCTTCACTAACTGAAGACAAGACAATTGCACAGGACTAAGCACAAAGCACAATTGTGCATGTACAACCATATACACTGTATAATGTAGATCAGTGCGAATTTTCCCTCACTACTGTAACCACAACCTAAGAAAGCGCTCCGACACTCCTCGGGGTTTTTCAGCACTATACAAATGTTAAAGAAATAAAATAAATAAATAAACTATACACAGCTTTCACAAACTGAGCACTGGTAACAACTTTACAGGTGAAGAAGTCATCAAGTCTTTTCAAAATATCAACTGATGCAAATTACATTATGTCTATACCTAAAAACTTGTGCTCACCACCAGCAGAATGAACTTCCCAGCTATCCTTGCATTGCAATGAACTATGATCCAATTACCTGATGCAATGTAACATACTGATCTGAAACTAAGAATCCTTAGCCTTTATGTGCAATGTAACTACCTCCTTCCAATCACTGACCCTTTGCAGCACTTCAATGCCTCAGGGCTTACGCGCTGTACAAATGACATATAAATAAATAAATAAATAAATAAATAAATAAATAAATAAAACAAACCTGTCAAACAAAATAACATGTTTCAATTTATGCTGGTACAATGTAAAATGACTTTCTATGCCAGCGACTTTAACAACACATTATTCTGAGATAAAGAACAGGAATAGATCAAGGTAAGTGATGGAAACATAATGCTCAGCAAAACCATATTCTGCTGGTTAGTAGTGTGGCACAATGCTACCAATGATATAAGATACACATACTTTTGTGCCACCTCTTGTTTTAATTCCAACTGACTACTAAAGGTTTTGAAGTCAAATATGTCATTACAGTTTTCACCAGAAAAAAGAAAGAATGTATCTTACCAAGTTTGCAAAAAGGTTTTTAGCATCTCCTCGCACGCCCGCTGACAAGTATTCTCCATCTTTCTGAAAAGGAAAAGCATAGATTATAAGTGTACTAATAATGATATAAAATAAAATATGCAATACTAGGGTAGATGCCAGCACTGTCTGATGTGAAATAAAACAAAAAAAACACTGAATATTTATATTTAATTTATTTATGTATTTATTTGTTTGCTTGTAAAGCATTCTAGCCCAGAGGCATAAGAGCACTGGATTACATTGGGTGGATAAACAAAGCACCAACAGTGGGCTTCATCTCTAAGAGCAGTAGGTAGGGCATTCCAGAGCAATGGGGCCACCACTCTGAAGGAAGGTCCTCCAACACCTTTGCAGTTAGAATGTTATAGTCTGTAGCCTGAAAAGTTCTTGTGGAGCGATACTGGATTACTGTGGTAAGGTAGGCTGGGGAGGTATTGGAAAGACATTGATGTGCCAGTGATAGTGTTTTAAAGTTTTTGGCAAACAAACATAAGTCCTAATGCTTATTAGAACTTCTGCTTTGTGGATTTTTAAAACAGCATTTGATACTGTAAATAGACAGCTGCTATGGTCTAAACTTGGCTTCCAGGACATTCATTCGGGCCTATTAAAATTGATTATCGCACTTCACACCTCCACCTGGGTACACATGAAGGTTGGATCAAATAAAGAACTCTCACATTGAATTCAAACCGACGCTGGCCGTAAGCACGGCTGTGTTCTTGCTCCACTGATATTTTGTTCATACATGCATGATATACAAACAGCTTTAGACAGCATTTCATCCAATTCAGCTAAAGAAGGATGTATCCCAGTTCATTTATTGTCATTTGCAACGATATTGTACTTTTGGACCATCCAGCAATCAGACTACAGGCTAAGATTAATGCAATTTCTGTATAATGTGCTAATAATTCCATGCATGAAACTAAATCCATGCTCTTGACAAAGAAAAATAAAACCTTGAAATCCTTCTTCCTGGGCACTACTGCTTCTGATATGGTTAGCAACTATACCTTCCTGGGATATATTTTTACGTTATCACTAAATTGGCAGCCACATATTCACAATAAGGCCTAACATGCAAAATTTCAATTCAGTTGTCTCTGTCAGTTTCAAACAGTCAAAACAATGTGTCTGTCATTCCGGTTTTGAAAGTTTGCAAGATCAAGATTTGCACAACAAACTTTTATGGGGCTGCGATTTGGGGATGCAAGATGGTATTATGATTTACATTGCATACTGCTTTATGATTAGAACTTGGTAACTTAAATATTGAATTAACTGCAGCATTGAGAGCCATTATATTTTACTTTAAATTCTCACATTCATCATTGTCAACTGTAGAAAAGCTGTTTTATTGAAATGTACAATGAAAGTTGGACTAACTCCAATGCTCTATATGATTAATTTGAACAAATCCTATGAGGGTTTGGTCTTCATGAATTGTGGAAAATAGAGCATACCGCCATGCCTGTTCAAATCATACTTGAAAACACATTTTAGAACATTTAGCATTTAGAAGAACTTGAATCATTGTTCCTCACTGCCTTCTTTAATGCTATTTGTTAAAGGAAAAACTACATGTGAGATACAACCATATTTTTTAACCTCTTCAGGTGTTGCTGCTTAAGGTAGTGCTGTATCTGCAGGTAGGCTGCTCTGTCCTTGATATTGAGTATAAAGTGTAAGTTAGTTATGGGGCAGTAGTTGATAGGGACAGAGGGTTGGAGGGTGGGTTTTATAAGGAAGGGGTAACCCAGGCTTCCTTGACTAAAGTGGTGATGGAGGTGGTGCAAAGGAGGAGATGATAAATATTGTGATCAGTTGGATACAGCACAGTCCTTCTCCATTGGTATGGGATGACATTTTCCTTATTGGGGAAGGATTTAGGGCTTTCCACTTCCTGTTCGGAGAGGGGTTTACATTTAAAGGCTGGCTAAGACTGGGGAAGGGTAGGGTGGCGTAGTTCAGAGAGTGAACTGAATCTTGAAATGAAATGAAATGAAATGAAAAGGAATTTATAAAGCGCGAACTGTGGCCCGAAGGCATCCTGGCGCTGGGAGGGGATCAGAAAAGGGCCTCCTAAGGTAGGGCCTAGAGATTAAAGAGTCTGGTTTTGAGTTGTCGCCGAAATTGCAGATGATTGGGGAGCGATCTCAAAGTAAGTGGTAGATTGTTCCATAGGCGGGGAGCCACGACGGAAAAGGCCCTCCCGCCGAGGCGCTCCCTCCGGTATTTAGGGACAGCAAGTGTGTGGGCGGCAGAGGAACGAAGAGTTCGGGCAGGTACGTAGTGAGACAATTTCTCACGAAGATAGAGGGGGCCAGTAGAGTAAAAGGCACGGTGGGCCAAAC
Organism: Desmognathus imitator; assembly: GCA_030264435.1. Lineage (NCBI taxonomy): Eukaryota > Metazoa > Chordata > Amphibia > Caudata > Plethodontidae > Desmognathus > Desmognathus imitator. The sequence goes on from JASCRA010232550.1 coordinate 8,841, forward strand.
ATAAGACTTTGAAAATGATACGGGACTGGACAGGAAGCCAGTGAAGGGAGCGGCGGGCTTCGGAGATGTGACAGCGTTTGGAGAGTCCTGTCACCAGACGAACAGCCGAATTTTGAAGAAGTTGAAGCTGGGTGATGTGTTTTTTAGGCTGGGCACAGTAGAGGGAGTTGCAGTAATCAATGCTTCCATGGATGGCAGAGCCAACAATGGAAGCATGATGAGTATCCGGGATAAATGGCAGAACTTTCTTCAGAATTTTAAGTTTCAAATGCCCCGCGCTGCAGACTGCGCTGATCTGGAGCTCTGGGGACAAAGAGGGGAGAAGTTTAAAACTGAGGTTCTTGACTGATTTGGCGGGAGATGAGATAGGACCCAGAGACGGGGGCCAGAAGTTGGAAGTGAGAGTGGGGGAGAGATGTGGGGGGGCCACCACCAGAAGCTCCGTCTTGTCCCCATTCAGTTTAAGCCAGTTGTTATTCATCCATGAACCCACGGCCTCTAGACAACCCCTAAGACAGTCGGTGACACCCAGGTCCGCTAGGTCTAATCTGAGCAGGATCTTTTAGTGCCTATTTTGTCTTTAAGAAGGGTTAGCTTGTTATTTATGGTATTTTGAATTTTTGTGCAACAGACAATGTTTTTGATAGTTTTGGTGCATTTTGGAGCAGAGCTTTTAAGCTCTGAGGTTCTTGAACAATTCCTTAGAGTCTGACGATGCTGAATTGGGAGTTGTAGTACTGGCCCCTGGCTTCAATGTATTTCTGCTGTACTTTGAGTATTTTGTGAGCCAGTCAAACACTTTACAAGTGTTGAAAATTAATGAATCTTAGATTTATTGTATACAGGCAGGGAATATCATTAGAGTATGTACATGCCTTTTTGAATCCATATTTTTAGAAATGTTATTTTTTGTTTCAATTGTTGAATTAACACTGAAGAAATGTGAATGGTTTATACTAAAGCAATGCGAGTAGAAGGCACATCTGGCTCAAGCACATGAAAAAAGTGTAGATCCTTTATTCAATTTTGATACATTTTGGAGGTAAAAAATTGGAGACTTTCCCTGTACCACTTAATAATTCAATGTACAGAAAATAGCAGTTTTTACAGCATCACTCATCTTTTTTTGCTTTAGTAATCTTTATTTTACTGTTTTTACAGTATCACAAGATTGCAAGGGACAATACAAAAACAACAAATATTTAGCAATAGCAAAGCAATAATATTAAATTATAACACCCCTTTAAAAAAAGTTAATTTCATAATTAAATTATCATTTATTATATTCCAATGGAATAAGAGATGGCAGCTGCCAAGGTTTAGCACTTGAGGACTTTGTAAATATGACAGGAGATCAACTAAACCAGTTCCCCATTTTTATTGTCTCTGTCCTTTGAATTATCAAGGCTACCAGTTATCCTTTGATACACCCTACAAAAAATGTATGGGACTGGAATCCACCATGCATTGTGCTATTTATTACTTATGAATTGCAAGTATGCAACAAGCACTGTGGGACCCTAGCTCCCTACGGGGTATCAGGTATTCAAAAACTGGCATTCATGTAAAATAATTAGAAAAAAAGTTAGACTTACAATTTTGGCAGCATCACATGTTAATGCCGTGATTACTTTTACCAACTCCGCTGGTTTAACCTAAGAGAGAGTTGAAGAGAAAAAGCCAAATACAGCATTATTGCTGAAGATATTTTTACATGTTTTACATTGTATTAAACCAAACACAGATGAAGTATTATATCACATTACCAGAACACACACACACACACACACACACACACATATATATATTATATATATACACATATATTATAAGGCTGCAGTAGCAGCCTTATAATATAAGTGAGTTTCTCACCCATTTAAAATCACTTGATTTCATTTTTTGGTACACTATGAACCGTAAATGCTGCCATGATGAAATTTGGCAAGCAAAGAGGTGGATGCCACAGAACTGCACATTCCAAATTTCAAAACTGCAGCATTTATGGTTCAAAAGTTATTTTCTGTGGAAAAAATGTTTGTTTTTGCCATTTTACATGTTTTTCCCCATAGAGAAATTGCACTATTTTTGGGACTTCGCACAGCATAAACCGTTGAACAGATTTTCTTGTGATTTTTTGCAAATAAAAATAGCATAGCTCATTCGAGAGCTAAGATAAAAATCGTAAAAATCCGTTCAGTGGTTCTAGGAGAAATCTTCCTTACAATCAGTGCCGTTTTACAATCAATATATGGGTTCAAGCAATCATCTGATTTAGAATTCATGAATTTGGACTGTGGAGAGAGTTTGTGTGGCAGCCATGTTTTTTTCCACCACCTTTAAAATTCGAGGTCGATTTTTTTGCTTTTTAGCCTTTTTTTGGCCATTTTGAGTCAAATAAAAGCTAGGCAGCAGGTTGCCAGCATGGCTCCTACAAAAGCCTGGCTTTTATTTGGGTCAAAACGGTCCAAAAATCACTTTTTTAGCATGTTTGACCTTCAGGCATGCTATGTTAGTGCAGGCTGATTTTATGTCTGCAGACATAAATTAAGGAACATTTTATTTATTTTATTTTATTACATTTATAGTGGCATCATATTCTCGGCTGGTATGATAGCTCAACAAGCAGAGCGCTTGTTTGTGACATTTGAAAGCACCAAAGGTTGGGGGTTCAAGTCTTGCTTGGTCCACTCAGCCTTACATCTTTCTGAGGACGGGGAAAAGAAAAAATGTATTTATATTACTGCAGGTGGCGCCCCCTGTGGAAATATAACTGTTTAGAGAGGCTTCAGACGCTTAGGTTTTAAGATAGCTCAACAAGCAAAGAGCTTGTTTGTTCCATCTATGAAAGCCAAAGGTTGCTGGTTCAAATCCTGATTGGTCCACACAACATTACAACTTTCTAAGGTTGGGGAAAAAAATATTTATATTACTGCATGTGGCGCCCCCTGCTGAAATATAACTGTCTATAGTGGTTCTAAACTCTCAGCAGGTAAGATAGCACACCAAGTAGAGAGC
>JASCRA010243629.1:0-11848 GCA_030264435.1 Desmognathus imitator
CCTCCCCCTGCCGGCCGGACGGCCAATGGGAGTGCGGCCACACCTTACTTCAAAGAGGCACTTGCTGGGAGTGCAGCGGACAAGTGCAGCGGACCGAGACAAAGGACAGAGACTAAGGACGATTTCCCAGTCTGCCCCAGTCCGACCCAGGCAGACCAGGTAGAGCGTACCTCTCTCCCCATTACTACCTCTTCTCTCAACCCAAATGCTCCTTCTTTCCACTTACCACTTAGAAACAGTTGTGACCATGCTTCTATAACTTCTTATATTGATACTTCTAAATTTGGTCTAATCAATGCCCGGTCTTGGTCAAAACATGTTGATGAAATATATGATTTAATCCTTGATTCTCAAGTAGCATTTCTGGCCATCACAGAGACCTGGGTTAAAGCTACTACCCACGAAATTCCCTCAGAATTTCTCCCCTCGAACTATGTGGCCTTCTCTTGTCCCAGAGTTACTAAAGGAGGGGGTGGGACGGCACTAGTTTGTCATGTAAATCTGCAGCCAAGAGTAAAAACTATTAATCTTCCCTTAACAGGCTGCGAATACGTTGCCATTACAGCTGGCCCCTCTAGTGACAAGGGCATTGCAATTGTATGCGTCTACCGCCCTCCCGATGCCCCGGTCAATACTTTCCTAGCTCAATTCCAATCCATGTGTGAACTTCTGCTTGCCCAACACTCTAGGCTTCTAATCTTAGGAGATTTCAATTTTCACATGTCTGTTTCTACTGATAAAGATGCCACAGCCTTTCAGGACCTTCTGTTAGATCTTGGCCTATCCTGTGGCCATCCTCAGGCCTCGCATACTCATGGTAATGCTCTAGATCTCTTGATCACTAGGGGCATTGAGTTAACCAATGATCAGACCAGTCCCCTTTTTTGGACAGATCATTTCATGATTACTGCTAATATAGACCTCTGGTCGAACCCCTTGAAAACTAATTCGACCCCTGCCTCTCACACAGCCCCCAAATCCAGAATTATGACTCGCTCCTATAAAGACTTCAACCCAGAGTCTTTTGTGGCTACTTATTTCTCTATGAAATACGCTAACCCTCCCCCTACCGATCCATTCGATTTAGAGTCTTTCGCTGACAGGATCGATAGAGACCTACAATCATCGTTAGATCTGCTCCACCCCTCTAAATGGACTACAGCTAAATCCCCTCTACATGCTACCAACAAATGGTATACCGACTCTTTGTTGGCAATGAAAAGGGAAGGCAGACGGCTCGAAAGGCTATGGAGACGTTCTTATAACCCCATAGACAGGCTACAATGCCAAATCCACAACTCGAAATACAAATTGGCCATACGCCAAGCCAAAAGTGAGTACATATCTACAGAAATTCAGCGTGCTGGTAACAGTACGAGGGCCCTTTTTTCACTCTGCGACCAATTCGCAGGTTGTGCGAATTCTTCTCTAAATAAGGCTCCATCAAACCTGTCTGCCGTACAGCTATCTAAGTTTTTTGCGGATAAGGTGACTGATATCTGCTCCACTCTGGCTACCAGCACTCATTCCCACTTTGATAAGGGTTCTGAACAGAGCACTAATACAAACGATTCCACCTCCATTTCCAAATCACCTGGTGAATCTTCTACCCTACAATCCTTGATATCACCCAACACCCACTTTTCACTGTCCAGTACCAAAGTCGGGCTGGCCTCTGCTGGTAATCTGCCCAAGACTGGACCTAATGCCCAGCTGAGTGATTCTAATGAGGGATCCTGGTGTGACTTTACGATCCCCTCATGTGAGCGCATTCTAACTCTAATAAGGTCCCTCAAAAACTCTACGTCTCCTTTGGACATTTTACCTATCTCCATCTTTAAAGCAATAGCCCCCTTTCTGATTACGGACATTGTCCATCTAGTTGCCCTAAGTCTGAAACAGGGGCATGTTCCTAGAAGTTGGAAGATAGCTGCAGTTACTCCCATTCTCAAAAAGCCCTCAGCAGATACGTCTGCTCCAGCGTCTTACCGCCCCATCTCACAATTGTGTATTTGGGCCCGTATAGTGGAGACTATTGTGAGTGAAGATCTGATATCACATCTGGAATCGAATCATTGTCTTCATGACCGTCAGGTGGGTTTTAGACCCGGCCGGGCCACAGAGGACGCAGTTCTTGAGATGAGAGAAGGGGCACTGACTTCAGCGGACAAAGGTCATAAACCCATTACTGTCCTGCTTGATTTCAGTGCCGCCTTCGACACTGTCAACCATGACATCCTGCTCCATAGACTTCACGAGCAGGGTCAAATCTCTGGAACGGTCCTCCTTTGGTTTACTTCCTTTCTCTCATCACGATGCCAACAGGTAAAATTCCAAAATGCCTGGGCTCCGGCCCTCCCGCTCAGAACAGGGGTCCCTCAGGGGTCTAAACTGTCACCGAGTTTATTTAATCTCTATGTCACTCCCCTTGCGTATCTTCTAGATTCTTTGGATATCACATCGGTTTTATATGCTGATGATGTCCAACTACAGGTGGACTCGGATCGTCTGGCAGTCAACCCTGATCTATTAAAAAACTGCCTAGACAAAATTGTCTGCTGGACTTCCTCTAACCAATTGGCTCTCAACGCTACTAAAACGGAAGTACTCTATCGTCCTTCTAATGAGACAACCGACACTTGGCCCTACCCCTGGCCTGACAACATGGCCCTTCCTACCCCAGTGCTTTGTGCCCGGAACTTGGGCTTCTTGGTCGACCCGGAATTTTCGGCACACCCCCAGACAGACAATGTGGCTAAGACCTGCCACTACACTCTGTGGAAGATCAGCAGATTCTGTTCACTGCTTGACTTCAAATGCAGAAAACTATTATTAGAGGCACTAGTCATTTCCCGCATCCGCTACTGCTGTACTGCCTACTGCGGCAATCAGAAATACCTGAGAGATCGCCTGCAGGGGGTTCTGAATCGAGCCACTCGACTTGTGTGCGGCCTCCGCAAATTTGACCATCTCTCTGAGGCCCGCAAACAGGTTGGTTGGCTCTCTATGCAACAGCTGATTGAGCTTAACCTAGCCGCCTGGATGTGGAAAATCCAACACAACTGTGGCCCCCTCTTTTCACAAAATTGGGTCAAAAAGAGAGTCATGATGCGCCCTTTGCGCAAAGTAAATGAATTCGCCATCCCCATTCCCAAGAAGCTATCCGCGGGTGGACGCAGACTCGGGTTTCTGGGCCCTAAAATCTGGAATCGTCTCCCTCAGGAGATCCAGGCCAGTAATTCTCTCTCCATCTTCCGTAGGAAACTTAAGAGTCTGATGATGTCTGCCATTTAGGGTGCCCTTGACATGCCCACCTCCTGTCTTTCATTGCTATACCCTCAACTGTTAGTTTTCAGGACTGATTTTCCAGTAGCATTGGTCCTCCCCTTGCCTTGGCCTTTCTTTTTTTCCCTTTTTAAATTTTACTGGTAATTTATTTTTATGAGAAAAGTAATTCTATTTTGTTTTTGTATTTTATAATGTCATTTGATTGTATTGTATAATGTTGCGCCTTGAAGCTACGGCACTTATGTTTTCCATTCTCAGCGCATTATAAATGAATAAACAAACAAACAAACAAACAAACAAACATTACACTCGTTTAGTGCAATTGTTAAGCTTTTGCCCCATCATGTGTTTGACCAGGCTGTCAACCACCTCTGGATAAAACTTCTTTGTCATTGCTACAAGGAAAAAACTGGTTTTAAAAGTATGCCGTAATGAATATAGACCACAGCCTACTGTACAAGCTCATATAGTGAATCTTACTTACTGATAATTTCTTGTACCTCTTTTGGGTCAATGGCCTGCTTGGCCTCTTTATTGTGTGTAGATGATTTTGATCCTGTAACGCTGTGTGTTGCCATATAGTCGGTGGAGTACTTGGCCTGCATTACATCATTAACAAATTTCTGTGGCTTGGCCTTGCTGCATCTCTCTATTTGCCAAGCCTGTAATGACTTTATCTGAAATAGAAGTAGAGATATTATTTTATTAGAAACATATAAAGAACTCGTTTTTTTAACCCAAATGGGAGTAGGGCAATTGCACATCACAAATGGGCTATGGCTTTCCATGAAAAAATAAAATTGAGTTATTGCTGGGAAATTCCAAGGAGGAAGAACCAGTATCTTTCATGCACTATTCTATCTTTATTTTCCATTTAAGCACAAAATGCGCTAAAACTGTTAGACTGAGTACCAGCTGGTTAAAGTCTTCTAAATAAACATTCATGACACATGCCCTCTTCGTTCCCCTGGAGCAGTTAAACAACACAGCATTCCCTTGAAATGCGGTTTACAATACTATACTAACGATCCCAAGTAATCATCACATTGCAATTACCTGTTGATCTGGCAAAGCGACGTCCTGCGAATCAATGTCCTGCACAAGAACTTCTTCATTGTTCATTCCATTTTCAAGTACAGGTTGATCATGTGGTGGCGTTACCTTTGCTGTCTGTGGTCCACTCCTAGGTCCTAATTGCCATTTCAGCACAAGTTCAGTGTTGTCCACTAACGCTGTGAATATTTCTACAGCTCTTGGCATTACTGAAAGAGACAAAGTGATAGTTGGGAGTGCGTCTAAAGTGTTGAAAAGAAAACAGTGAATGACAGAAGGGAATCACTTGAGTGTTTGAACAGAGAGTCTAAGCCAGACATTATCCCAATAGAGCTCCCATCACACCAATGAGTAAATAAGACAACAAGACTCTTGCCTCTTCATTTTTATTACCTTCCAACATTGAAATGGCTTGACGCAGGCGATGATTTTTTTTAGTAATGTCTGCAAGTCTGAGATTCAAGGTATTCACTGAGTCTATAAGTTCCTGTTTTGACTTCTTCTGAAGAGGCTCATCATCACTGTATTCAATGTTCTACGGATTAAGCAAATTTTCATAATCTACAATAAAACCAATCAGTGTTTCCATTACACTTTAGATGAGTTACTCTCAATATACAGGGATATTAAAATGGAACCAATGTAGGTGTATAGTCCAATAAAAATAACTAGATGTATTAATGCATTTGTTCTTGGTTTAAGCCATATTAGTTGTAAAAGAAAACATTTTTGCTAAACAAACAGCTGATTCACAAAGCAGTGATGTCTTTTTTTTTAACAAATTAAGACAGCGCGTAACGTATAAGGCGAGAAATTTTTTACAGAAAACCCTATAGCGACAACGCATATGTATATGTTAAGCAAACTTGCATTTATACAAAGACATATATTCGTATAAAATAGTGTCTAAATCGCAGAAGCTTGAACAAGACTTCCCTACAGGATAGTGCCTCTGTTTTATGTCTTGCTGACCACAGAATGGAGCCCCCTTGGCCGTCACCATGCCAGAGCTCTTTGTGGGTACTAGAAACTGGAAATACTGCTCTTTTAAAGGGGCACTAGCACCCCTACGGGTGTGGTGCACCTAAAAGCAGTGGCATGCGGTTAGAGGTCACAGCAACAGTGACATAGGAAACACAAATCACTTGCCTGTTTTAGGACCACTGATATTATTCTGACTCCATAGTGCGCACGTAAAACCACAATCAGCAGTGGCCTGGGCCCTAGACAAACACCTCTAACATAACATTTCTCCTTTGGCAGCCGCCATGCTGCATACATTAGGCAAATCAGTCCCCTGTAAAAGTCTCCCATTCTCTAGTGACTGAGAAATCCTTTCCAATTAAGGTACACTGCAAACTTCCTGCCTGTTAATTAGCTACGAGATCATTTAAATGACAAAGTAAACTGACAAGTATCTTTTTCCAACATAAACACTGATATTGTGTTATGATATAGGGCCACGCGTTTTTAACTGTGTTTACTTTGGAATGCACGCAAGGGGCTGAATCACGAAGTGCTGTCTTAACTTTACGACTCGTGTAACTCCCATTAACAGCAATGGGAGCTACACCAGTCATAAAGTTAAGACAGCACGTAACTGCTTTGTGAATAATTCACAAAGCAGTTATGTGCAGTCTTAATTTTACAACTAGTGTACTCCCATTGATCAGAAAAAAACAAGTGCAGATTTATTCTAAAAAAAAAAAAGCCTTGCAACTAACACACGGCAAACAGGTGTCAAAAATATATATTTCCATGTACAGTTCGGTATGTACGTTTTTTTTACTGTATGTACAAAAAAAATACGAGTCTAGCCACCAATGGGAGTTCCACCAGATGTAAACTTAAGACAGCACGTAATGGTGAGGCACAATGGTGAGGCCTTGTGTGCAATGCATGGTCAGCTTCGCTCTGACTAAAATAATGCAGATATCGGCACAACCCCCACTGAATGTAACTCGCAAAATGCATGGTGTGCGTGCATGCCAGAAGTACTTAATAGACACACCACAAGCATGTCAGAAGTTGGTTAGTTTATACGAATTAATGAACCAGACATTTTTTTAACCAAATCGGCACTTGTTTTTTACGCATAAGAAAGCCAAGACAGAAAAATATTATGATAAACATATTCATCCATGAAGCGTATACAAATATGAAGCGTTCATCGGTGGCACTCTATCAAGATGCAGTTTAGCTCTGGCTACTGTGCGCCTTACACACGCTGCCTGATTTGCCGGAGAAAGTCATTATTTACATTTATTCCTGGCAGGTGGTATGCAAATCAGGCACTCGAGCACGCAGAATACAATATATGCTCTTAGCTGCCCACTCCTGTTATGCCACGAAAAAAGTGCAGTTTACGGAATAAAAAGACACATACCTTAGGATAATTTTTCCAGGATTTCTGAGCCCAGGCTGATGTTTGCGACAGTTGAAAGCTGAACGAAAGGGCACAGAGAGAGAAGGCATGTATGCATACTCTAGTGCAACAAAGGATAAATGTTATCAGAACCTGAGGTCTCTCCCCATATTTGCTTTTCTAGGTAACACACAAAACAAACTAGTTTACAACAGACCACATTTGGGAATATACCACTCGGTATAGAGACACAGCTCAACGTAAAGCGGCAGTGTTTACAAAGGCAACCGTAAGCAAGAGATGCATGATAATTTAGGAATGGCTTTACAGAGGGAGAGCCTTGACCCATATTATCCCAAAACATTTGGATATTAGCACAAAATTAAACAAAGTAATTGTAGCATTTAATACTCAACTAATTTTGTGATGGATTCTGTTGGCGATCCTTTATTACGAACATCTGTAAATGAAGTGGTAAAAAGCTTAATCACTGTGTAGAATATATAGAATAAAAATACAATTAACTAATCCTAAAATTCAGTACAGTATCAAAAGTATTTAGTTAAAATATGTTTACATAAAATATAGTTCAATGTACTTTAGCACTTTTAGATATTTAGATTTCATGTTTAATGGGCATATATCAAAATGAATTAAGTGTACTTATCTGATTGTTCAGATATCGAATCAATTATGAAGTCTAGAGCCCTGTGGAATATTGGAAAAACGTAGATTAGTGCAAAGTCCCTAGACCTAGAAAAAAGCCTAACATGGAGGTGGGTGAAATTAGCAAAACGTCAAAGAGCCAGAAAGCAGGGTAACTCAGGAAAAACTAAGGCATTTGAAGCCCAGTACAAGATTGTGAGGAAATGTTAGTGTCTCTGAGTGCCCGAGGAGGAGGAAGAAGTAAAACAGGGATGGATGTTCTATCATGAAGGACCTTTGTTCAAAAGCAGCAGTAGAATCAATAGTGCGAGAAACCAAGAAATGGAAAGACCTCACATAGCTAACCTCATTTCCTGAGCAAAACCCACTTACTCCCCTTTTTACATCAGGCATAGACTACTATATATACAAATTAACACACATGCAGACAGTAATATAACACAGCTCAGAGGAGTAAGCAGGTCCTGAAGTAGCATCATATGATAACAAAAAGTATTTCTTACATATCTACTTCTCAGTCAGAATCACTGTGGTGCTAAGTGCATGGGAAAACCTGCTATGATATTTGATGCAGTGGAGAGGAATGGTGTGAAGGACGTGGAAATGAAAAAAAGAAAAAATTTCTGCCGATCAGAGAGGAAAGGACACAAACCCACAACAGTTACACACAACATGCACACACACACACACACACAAAGCAGGCGCACAGACACACGCACAAACACCAGTCCAGGGCATTTCAAGATTTCCAAGAGACTCATGGCTATGCCCAGCCTGACAGGAATAAATTCAATAGCACCTTTATTGCTCCCAGTTGTGTGCCATTAAGATCACAGCAGTGCAGACTGACATTTCCATTTGGGACTATTACTAGAACACTGAGGGGCTAATTCAGCCCCAACGACGCCTAAACACTAGTGTACACACACAGCAGTTTGCACATATTGCAGACACACAAACACCACTGTCCACTCAGACATAGACTGCAGAATTCATATACATTTCAGCAGAAAAGAAAAATTACTTCCAACATAAAAGGCAGGCAGTGATAGGAAGATAGGACATTTTCAATGAGTGGGGGTGCACGGCTACAGAGCACGTTGAGGATGGAAGAGAGGGGGTTGCTGAGCACAAGCATCTAAGGAAGAGGGCGCTGCCAATCATAAAGGGGACTAGGCCTACCAATGCACCCGAATTTCCGGTAGTTTACCTCATTTGAGCTCTTTTCTCCCGCCTCTTGAAAGAGCTCCCGAGCTCTGTGGTACTCGGGAGCTCCACAGAGTCTCAGGCCCTGAGACTCAAGAGCACCAGTGTCCAAAGACAACACTTCATGAGCACCAGAGCCCCATTAATAGTGACTCTTTACCATAGTCCAGTGTCTCTGTCCCTGAGACTCAGGATAAATTGAATGGCATGGGCTTGGACTCAGGGCTCAGAACACCAGTGCCCCAAGGCTATACTTGGGAGCACCAGTATCTCGGGCTCGGAACCAAATTCTCGATTATCTTTTTAGGGCCATAGTGGCTGGCACTGGCAGTAAAATTAGAGAGGGGCACAGAGGAACCGGTGTACACAGTCAACAGCAGGTGATGGCAAACTGGAGGGAAGTAGTTAGCAAAATCGGTGCTGGTAAACATTAAAGGACCAGTATGGTGTAAAAATCACTACTAATTTTTTATACTGTATTTTGAAATACTCAATTAGCATTTTAAAATGGATATTGTCTTAAAGCAAGTCAGGTGTGGTTTTAGAGATCTGATGATGGGAACAATGCCTCTACACTTCATTTCACTCCACCTCTGCAAGCTTGCCCTGCAGATGTGCAACTACAGCCCTTGTTTGTAAATGCTGTTACTTTCACCAGTTTTATTCCCAAGCCAGAACGTTAATCATGTCATTACCCTATTGCTAAGCAACTTATAGGCGCTGATTATGAGTTTTGTTTTAGTGGTAAAACTTGAGTAAATTCTGCCTTATTATTAGTTTACAATTAATTTCAGGTTTGAAGAGGGTTTTACTCAAACTCATTATATTGGTGTTTTTAGTATGCCCAAGAGTCTATGTAAAAGCACTGGCATACTAAAAACAGTCAAACCCTAATTGAAATAAAATGTAAACTTATAATCAGGCGGAATTCACTTTTTAGTTTTTTAGCCACATAAAGCAAAACTCATAATCATTGATAAACTCCCTCCTTCCCACTTGCATTGGACGCCGTCGTCTCTATACAATAATTGAAGCTGTTGCGCGTGCTGTCTCATTGTGAACGTTAATAACATTCCTTAAATGCACACTGCCGCCGTGAGCCTGCAGGCAGCGTCCAGGAGAAGAGTGGAATTCTTAATGCAAGTCATCGGCTCTCTGACCCTTTTTATTGCCCTATCTCAGGCATTGCCAAACACAGGCCGGTTGCTGCTGCTGCACAGGGGTGCTCCAGACTGTGCTGGGCCGCCGGGCAGCAGGATGATGGATGACCCGGGCATGGAGGAGGGCAGCACGTTTGGATTTTTTTACTGCTTACACGAACCTATCTTGGGGAAAAGGAGGGGGGGGGAAGGACGGAGAAAAGAGATTTTTAAAAAAGCGCACGAGGGAAGGGGAGATCGAGAAAGAAAGGCCCGAAAGCCTGAATGTGAGCAAAGCTCATTCATGCTCTTTTTCGTTTTGCCACTTACTAGAGGTGCTGTGGGATGCAGAGGATCTCCTCGCTGTAGGCCTGGCCGCCATCATGCGACGCGCGACAGACGGCCGTGTGTCTATCCCGCGCTGCACACAATGGAGTCCCGGCCGACAGCACGTTCGTCCTACGCAATCACGTGAGGTATTCAGCCAATGGTGCACGTCCTCAGGATGTGCACCATTGGCTGAATACCTCACGTGATTGCGTGAGGTATTCAGCCAATGGTGAGACGGATGAGAGAGATTGAACGAGAGGAGCCAAACGGACGAATTCTCTTAAGGTCATAAATATTTTCTTTAAAAAAAAAGTACCACTTGAAAAACAATAAAAACGTTTACACTGACAAAAAAGGGGCAAAATAGGGTGGACTTCGCCAAAAACTGTTCTTTACTAAGTAGGCCACTTTTTAGAAGCCCACGAAAGGCCCACTTTTTAAAACATTTTCTTCATGTTTGGGAAATCTGTTTACTCATATTTTCTCCCAGTAGTTTCTTAATTATGTGGGCCACTTTTTACTTTTCTGTTTTTCCATAAATGCCAAGAATAACTTTAATGATAAGGGTGTGCAGTGTGAGAAGGCATGCAATCTGTAATCTGACTGAAATCTGTTTATATTCTTGGTACTACAGTACAGAAATCATTTACAGTAGTATTTATCACAGACAACTGTTTATTGATACGGTATACTGTAGTAAAGCACCTAATACTGCAGAATATATTGCATCCATTCCAAAACCTGCAGTTTCTACTACAAAATACCACAGTACAATTGTCAATACTACAGAAAACTGCAGTATATACTACTCACTCATGTAAATTCTACAGTATGGAAAAAAATACTACAGTATTTTTTCTACAAAAACTGTAGAATACTTGAATTTACTGTAGTACACTGCAGTATACTACAAATTACACTGTAGTATACTGTAGACTATTTTTATAAGGGATGGAGGTGGTGTAGAGGTGGGAAGTGGGCTGGGTGGGAGGGGGCCTACAGGCACGTGTAGTGTGGGAAGGGGCATAGAGGCGAGGGGTTTACAGATGAGGTGTGGGGTGGGTGGATAGGAGGGGATTGTGTAGGTGAGGTGTGGGGACATGTGCCGCCCAGATGACCTAACATGGGTGGACTAGGGCAAAAACACCACTGAAGATGCGGGGCTGGCGCATCTGCGGGGCTGGCGCAAAAATGTAAACTGCTATTACTATTTTAAAAATATACATTACTCCCAATGTATATTTTATTAAATAGTCCTGTATGCTCTTTCTTTGTTTAGAATACTACTTTTTCTTTCAAGTGTTGGGAGAATCTTAGCAATTGCTGAATTTATTTCTCCACTGTAAGTCGAACAATCATTATTCAGTGCTTTAATGTTTGCTTGGTGGCTGTTATCTAAGGTTCATCAATTCATCAATGCTGTGCATTTTCCATTTCTGTGCTAACTCAAGATTACTGTCCCCACAGACCTGGAGTGCAGCCAGCTCATCACAAAATCAATACAATGCTGGGCTTGCACCAAGGAAGCTTGAAATCTTGCAGAAGCCAACAGCATATGACTCAGAGCAACTTAAATTGAAAACACAAATGTAGAAAATTGATTTATTACAAAATATTACAAGTAGTAAAATACAAAAGGAAACTGTATGGAATAATCCCACAATCAAATTACATAAAAGGAAAGGTCCCTAAACACTAAACTGGCTAATGATATCTAGACAATTACAAACATCGTAAATCAAAAAAACTGGACACACACATGGAGAAGAAATCAATTGTATATCTACCACATGTGCTATTG
>JASCRA010254699.1:0-11815 GCA_030264435.1 Desmognathus imitator
TATTTCTTCATAACACTGATAGAAATACATCTGCTGAACATTGCTAAACTGTAAATGCTTTCTTTGCACAATTGCAGGCTGCGATTTGCTGAGGCACACAAAATGTGTTCACGATAATTTCAAAATGACTGCTTGACCTAATTTTACTCATTTCCAGTTGACCCTTTGGCCACAGCAAACCCAGCCATATAGTCTGCATCGAACCTTCCAGTGTCTTCACCATAAGTAAACATTCGCAACAATTCATCTTCAGCAACCCTCATCATGATAGCTGCATTTGTGTGAGTTCCATCTATTGGCTTAGGACGCATACCTGCCACAGCGCTAACACAGCATTGCATACACATAGAAATACATATTGGAAAGCAATTGATGCAAATGCAGAATGTAATGATCAGCCCTATGATAACTAATATAGGTACCAGTAACTTCCAACCCCATGATTTCAATAGGCCCATCCACCATGATTCCCCGTCACCATTCTCGTAATGGATAGATCCTGAGATGTCATATAAATCTTTTATCCCCTCATATATGTTAGGGGCATTGTCAGGCATGAAAACACAGCAAGAACTGCTGATAGTTTTGCAGCCTCCCCCAGTTTTAATGAGTAACATATCCAAAACGATCCTATTCTGTAATGCAGTTAATCGTATCGCTTGCATTTCCATGGTGATATTACCTTCAATAGCAGCAGTCTTGTTGATCACTATCTCAAGCATCCTACTCAATCTACGCAACTCACCAGAATTAAGCGTGGCACCAAGGAGAAAGAAACCCTTAGCAACATCACTAAGCCATTGCAATGCTTTATCGTCTTGATTGACAGAGCGGGCATGCCGTAGGTGTTTGTGCACAGCTGAGTGCGTCATTACATGTACGGGGGCAATATATGGCTGACATAAAAGACACCCCCCCAATCCTTAGGTAGCCATGGGTACGCGCTGGCCCCACATACAAAATAATACCCGTTATCAACGAAAGTGGGTCTATGGAAATCGTGCACCTCATAGGTCATGTTACAATTCTGTGATTTCCCTATAGACCGACTGCCGTTATTCCTAAAACAAATAGGTATCCTGGAAGGTATATTAGCCACAGGGAAACAGGGTGGACTGATGCCTAAATCATGCACTGTCTTATTATACGTTGAGAACAATGGCTTACCCGTGGGACTTGCAGTACAATTCGGGGTGGTGAATGGCAGTACTAACTGAGCATATAAACTTGTGCAGTTCACATCTGCTTCTCTATTCAAAGGTATCACGTACCATGCATGCCCAAATGTGGAATCGTGCAGGAACTGTCCACAAATCCAACAATCAGACAAATTATAAGCTTGGCGGGACTCTTCCAACAACAACAAAAATGTATTATTACGGTATCCTTCACGGTGCATCTGTTGATGTGGACTTAAGGTACCTATCTTAGCTATTACAGGCGACACTTGTGTAAATGACTCATCTGCCTTACTCTTAGGGAAGAAAGTGGTTAAAGGTGCAACAGCATTATGTTCGAGATACCAAAATAATACACATAACCCTACAATTATCAGCAGAGCAATTGTTAACAAAATGAATTTTTCTTTAGGAGTAAATGCAAGATAGGTCTATCTTGAGCGCCTATCTTTCGCTCGTTTTTCCAATCTATCCATAGGTTCTAACTCTACTAATTCATTTTGCTCTTGTTTCATATCTAAATCGGCCACCTTACCTGTATTGCAAGGTTAAGTTCTGCAGCTTACCTCAATCCTAGCGCCTAGCAATCTCCACACGTTGAGGCACCGTGCTTACACCTCAGGTCCCTCCCGAAAGCATGCAATGTTTTTGGTAGCCATAGGGCTTAGGGCGCAGCAAACCCTGTTTCTTGAGGCACGTCTCGTTGAGGCTGATGTTCATCCCTTGAGGGGACCGTGCGAAGCCCCTTCAGGCGGACTGCCCGTCGCGTTGTGGCTACTTGCATCTGCGGCCCCTTCAGGCACACTGCCCGCTGTCTTCTGTGAGGCTAAACTGATAATCAAAGTTCACAGAAAGTCCTCACTCTTTATAACTGATTTCCTTTCGTGGGCGCAAATCGTATGGACTAACAAACGTTTCTCAGGTTCCCTTTAGCAGATGCGGTCTCTTTTCAGTTTCTTGGGCTCGCTCTTGTTCAATACTTACTTCTGGCACACGTCGCACATGGTTAGCATGCAGCCAGTGACTTCTGCCGTCGACCTTTAATGCAGTTCTCGTTGTCAGCAGCACTTGATACGGCCCCTTCCAGGGTGGTTGCAGACCTGACTTCCGATCGAACTCCTTGACCATAACCCAGTTTCCAGGTTTTAGCACATGACCCTCCCCTTCAGGTTGCACTGGGGCGGTGGCTTTCACCTGCTGGTGGATAGAATGCAATTTTTCAGTAAGGGCAATGCAATATTCTGTCATTACAGGTTCAGTCATTTCTTCAAAAATTTTAGGTTTTGGTGCCGTCCATACACTTGGCGGCTGGCCCATCACAATCTCAAAAGGGCTGAGTTTGTGTGAGGCCTTGGGTGTGATACGCATACTGAGGAGCACAAGCGGCAACACATCGGGCCACTTCAAGCCTGTTGTTTCACATGCTTTCATAATTTTAGACTTCAGGTCCCCATTCGCGTTTTCTATCAACCCTGCTGATTGTGGGTGATAGACTGCATGAAATCTCTGATCAATACCTAGGGCCTTGCAGATCAATTGCACAACTTCTCCAGTGAAATGAGAACCGTTGTCTGAGACCAGACGTCTGGGGATGGTATAGAAAGGAACCCAATACTTTAGAATACACTTTACAGTACTGGTAGCTGAATTGTCTTTCAGTGGAAACACGTCCACCCAACCGGAAAATCCGCACTTCATTACGAGACAATATTTCAACTTGCCCACTGGTTCCATCTGTATATAATCCATGTACACTGTTTGCATAGGGAGGTCTGGCAGTGGGCTATGACCGGCTGGAGCTGGCACACCCTTTCCCTTGTTATATTCCAAACAAGTCATGCACTGTGCTGTCCACTGCCTACACATAGGCCCAAGTCTTTTGTTGTACCACACCTCATTCAACATGGTGGTCATTGCTCCAGAATTTACATGCGTCAACCCATGCGCACTTCTCACAACCACAGGCACATATGCATCAGGTAACATCCACTTCTGCGTTTTCTTATTCATCAATGCCCCTAGTGGTGTGCTAATCACATCTGCATCTGCAGCCCACTTCTTTTGTTCTTCTAGCGTTGCCATCTTCTGTATGTCTCTCACTCCTTCTTCCGCAAAACACAAATCATGTACCCCACACACATTGCTGGCTAACATCACAGTAACCCATTCTTCTCACACATCGCCATGCTCGGTGGCATATTTTGCTACAGCATCTGCTCTCTCTTTTCCTTCTCCTATGTAGTCAACGACCTTCTTGTGTGCCGAACATTTCACAATCGCCACCTTGCTAGGCAACGCCAATGCACTCAAAAGTTCATTTATTAATGCAAAATGCCTTATCTTGGTTCCTTGAGATGTCAGAAACCCTCTTTCTTGCCACAATCTGCCGAAATTTTGCACTACACCGAAAGTATAGGCTGAATCCGTAAAAATATTGACCAATGTATCTTTGCTGATCTGCAGTGCATGGGTAAGGGCCCTCAATTCTGCTGCCTGAGCTGACTTTTCTGGCACCTTTCCCATATCCACTATCAAACTCTCAGTAACCACTGCGAATCCTGCCACTGTAGTACCATCATCTAGCTTGTAGCACGAGCCATCACAAAATAATGTGCCTTCCGCACTTTTCAGTGGAGTATCCCTTAAATCAACTAGACCCTTTGTTTGTTCCTCAGTCTGTACCAAACAATCATGTGTGCAACCCTTTTCACCTTCTTCTGACATGATCGGTAACAACGTAGCGGGGTTCAATGTATTACAACACTCTAAAGTTACATGTCGGGCAAAAAGCAACACCTCATACTGCGTTAGTCTGGCAGCGGTTAAATGCTGTATCTGCGTTCTGTTCAATAACACATCTATGGCATGTGGTACTCGTACTCTCACATCATGTCCCAGGACGATGACTGCACTTTGCTTTAATGCAGCTGCAGCAGCCGCTACAGCCCTCATACATGATGGCAGAGCTTGTGCTACTGGATCCAGAGTACTGGAGAAATATCCACACGGTCTCTGTCTCCCATTGTTTTCCTGTGTCAATACAGACAATGCACACCCACCTTGTTCATGCACAAACAGTACAAACTCCTTCTCATAGTTTGGGGTACCTAATGCAGGTGCCGTACACAGTGCACTTTTCAGCCCAATGAGTGCTTCCTTCATTGCGTCTGTACATTCAAACTCATCGCTGTCCTTTTCTAGCCGCAAACATGCTAACAATGGTTTAGCAATCAAAGAGAATTCTGGTATCCACTGTCTACAATAGGAGGTAATACCTAGTATTCTTTGCAATTCTTTATACGTTCTCGGGTCATCTAGCTCCTGTATCAACTGCACCCTGTCAATGGACAAAGAGCGACCATCCTTATTCAATACATATCCCAAATAACAAACTTCCAATTGCAAATACTGCATTTTCTTGAGAGATACTTTGTGATGGTTATCTGCCAGGCATTTCAAGACAATCACTGTGGAGTCCCTACACTGGTCCTCTGTCGTGGAACAAATCAGAATATCATCAACATACTGTACCAGGTGCGATCCCGACGGGAGGCACACCTGATCCAAATGCTGTTTCAGAGTCTGTGAAAAAATGGCGGGGCTTTCAGTATACCCTTGGGGCGCGCGCATTAGGCGGTATTGTCGCTGGGATAGATGGAACAAAAAAAGATACCTGGATTTCTTCACAATAGGCAAGCTAAAAAACGTGTTTTTCAGGTCAATTACACTAAACCAGACAGCATTGTGCGGTATCAAAGTCAAAATACTAGCAATATTGGGCACCACAGGATATCGGGGTTCAACAATCTTATTAAGTTGTCTCAACTCAATAATGAACCTATAGGGCAATGGGTCATCTCCTTTCTTGTGAACCGGCAAAATAGGCGAATTGCATGGACTGTCACTACACTCCTCTGCCACACACTTCTCTATCAGTTCCCTTACGATCTGAATCAATGCCTGCTCACCTTCAACAGAAATCTTGTATTGCTTAGTTCTGGGCAACCTGACATCTGGACATCTGGTTTCAGCTTAATTACAATCGGGTCTATGTTTAAATGACCTACATCTTTACTTCCCTTTGCCCACAAAGAGTCTGGCAATCCCTGTAACTCTGGAGGTAAGGGCCCGGAAAACATTTATCTTACCATACCCTCAGAGTCCCTCACTGTCATTCTCACTCCTTCATTTGTACAATAAATAGTTGCGTACATAGCTTTCAAATGATTTATCCCTAGCAAATTTTCAGGACAACGGTTGGTCAACAACCACTTCTCTGCTGTCTTAACTCCACATACATCTGCTTCAATGGCAGCAGATTCTGGCGTAACAACGGGTTCTCCACTAAACCCATACGAAGTCTTACTTGCACCTGACAGTGGAATCAGAGGAACGGCCTTGATGTCCATGGAGCTCCTAGAGGCTCCAGTGTCTATCAAGCATTTCACAGTGGAGTGCTGTCCTATTTTTACATTTACATATGGTCCAGATTGGTCAATAGGTACAGACACCGTGCCTCTGGGTTCACCACGGGTGTTTCATTGCAAATGTGCCAAAGCATCCGAAAACAATATCAAATCATTTCCCTCATCATACTCACAATCACCTCCTACCACCATCATCTGCGGGCGGGCCCCTGTGAACACATTCCCATTCGGGTTTTCAAATTTTCCCCTACCCCCGGGTGGGCCAGCCTCTGTCAGCGGGACATCGACACCTCTCATCCTTCCCTTCAACATCGGACAATCTATCTTCCAATGGCCCTTCTGTTTACAAAATGCACATTGGTCCATTGAGGGTCATACATACTGATCAGTCCCGGTCGCTTCAGCTCCCTGCCCTTTCTGCTGATTTTGTGGTGGCATAGATCTATAGGCATTTCCTGGTGTTCCTCTTCCCCGCCCTTTGCTTCGTCCCTGCGCTAGTTGCTGCATCAATACCTTTGTTTTCAATTCTTCCTACGCCTTTTTCTTTCCTTCTAATTCCTTTTTTTCTATCCTGGCATAATACTTGGCCATTTCCAAAATCGCTGCTGGTTCTGATGACTGCCATGTGCTCTCAGCTGCTATCAAAGCACTACCAATTCCACCTCGCAAACCCTGCACAAACCCATCTGCAAAGAAGTGTTTCCCTGCTTTCTTCGTTATATCTTGTCCGCTGTGCACCTTAAAGGCAACCTCAAATCGCAGGAAATAATCTCCTACTTCCTCTGTCGGCCCTTGTACCACTGCCTTGTATTTATCAACATTAATATCCACCTCAGGCAATTTAAGTTTTAACGCCATCAATATAGTCAACCCTACTTGCTTCTGCCCCTCTGTCATCAGGGCAGTTGGGTCCCTCTCTGTCTCCAGCCTGGTCCAGTCTGCCCATGTTATCCCATTCGGTACATCCTCAACTGCTCTGAATGGGTCCCACACATCCTGTGGTGTCACTGCCTTCATAATAACATCTACGTCAGTAAAAGTATACATGCCTGTCCTGAATATAGCAGTTAATTCTCTGTAAAAGCCTGCCGGATCCAACCGAGGATCAGGGGTACCCTTCTGTATATCTTTCAGTTCAGCCCTAGACATAGGAGAGTACACATATAAATGTGTCATACGAGCAGCGCCCCCTCCTGCGGGCGTCACCATCTGAGGTGAACATTCTCGCAATGGGTGTTGTTTACCAGTTGCTTCATCGTACACAACGTACTGTCTCCCCTTAGGGTCGTACACAACGTATTGTCCCCCTTCAGCCCTTGCCTCTTTTTCCTTTTCTGCCCCTTCCCCTTCTATGTCCGAAGGAAGTTGAGACCCTTTGTCATCATTTTTACGCTCTGCCACCGGTTTGCTCGCACTATCCCTTTTCTTTTTCCTGAGCTCCCTTACAGTCACTGCATATCCTTTCCTAACCGTCATATATGTTTGCTTCAGAGCCCTCGTTGCCTCCGTCTCTGATTTCTTTTCTTCACCCCTTATGAGTGCCCGAGCATCAGCCCTTTCGGCTTCACCTTCGCTTGTCTCTCCCTCTAGTTCCTTCGCTTCCCAATCATCACACATAGCCCAAATCCATCCTGCTTGCTCTGGCCATGATAACTCTACAAAAATATCCAACCATACCTCTGGTCCTTTCCGACCTACATTCTTCTGCTCCTTTTCCCACTTACTTTTCCCAACTTGCCTGCCCTGCTTCATCTGCGCTTCGTTAGCAATTGTTTGCTGTACTACATACCTCTCAATATTCTCTTGTTCTACTGCTGCTTTCTGAGCCTCACTGCATATGATCCTAGTCTGTTCCCACATATCCTCCCGTGTAGTTGCTGCCTCAAACTTATTCCATGCTGCATTCAGCCCTTTCCGGGGAAGCACGCAGTTGATACTCATCAGCCATTCATAAACACCGTCGGTAAACTGCGTCACCAGATACCTGAATTCCCCTGGGGTCAACTGCATCATTTCATTTTCTATCTCAGTGGTAAGTCCCTCCCTCCTTAATTCCTTGACAATGACAATTAACACAGCCTTTCTTGCTGCAGTGGGTGCTGTCTGGCTTCTTGTCCGGCGGCTCTCGTCTACTTCTGGCTGGTTTAGATCCATAGTAGCCCTTCCTACGTCACTCCTTTCACTGTCTGATGGTATTACTTCAGGCCTGGTCTCGTCTTCGTTATATGGGGGTGGGTGATGTAACATTTCTGCCAGTACCTGTGGCAACGGTGGTGCCATTGGTGGTACTGCATCCCCAGGCGGTGCTGGCCTAACACCTGGGTATCGAGGTGGGGGTTCTAAACACCATTCATCTTCATTTTCCTCATTCACCTTAACTCCCTTTTCGTCCAGGCTGGGGTACATCCCCCCTTCTCCCTGATCAAACCTGCTCTGTCCTTTGCCAGACACTTCTCTGCATCCTCCTTGATTTCTAACAAGCGTGCCTTTTCCCAATCACCCTTTCTCTTCCTTTTCCGTTCTGCCTTACCTTGCGCAGCCTGTCTCCTCATTGCCTCCTGTCTCCACATTCGAATAGCATCATACTGTGCTGGCCGCACCTTCTTTTTAATCAAAATCAGTTCTAAATGCTGGATAACTGGCAGGTTGAATGTACCGTTTATGGGCCATTTATCACTAACTTCGTTTTGTGTGTATCTTACCCAGTCCTTGCTAAACAATGTAGCCCCTATACCATAAGTAATCAGCATTTCATGGCACGGGGTCCCCTCCGCAGGTGCTTTAACAGCCTTCTCATTCTTTCCCCCTCCTGACATTGCATTCCCCATGATCAAAACAAATTAAAATGTGCACAATATTCAAAACAGGCCTTTCAAATACTTAGCCCTTTCAAAACAGGCTCAGAATAGATATGTACCATACACATGATACCTGACAGCCTTACCTACTGTCAACAGCTGTGACTTAGTCACAGTTCAGTACACTCACCACCATACAGGTCCGGAGTCTCGCCTCGAAGGTTCATAGGACCGCAGGCTGGCTGCTACTGTTCCCCTCTCATGGACCGCAGAGGGCGGGGGTAGCGCTCATGCAGCAAAGGTGCGATTTGTTCAGGGCCCTGTTACCTTCGTCCCCGCTCGTCCAGCGTCGGGGGAACCCACCCAGTGGTGAGCTGCCGAGCTACGGTCCCTGTTCGGGCGCCAGCTGGAAATGTGCCAAATTTAATACTTACAGTGGCATAAAATGAGACTCCGGACAAAGAGCCAATTCAAGCGCTTTATTCAATCAATGCAGGCAAAGCATACAGGCTTTCTAGAAAGGAGTGTCATTCGTGCTGTCTCATAGGGAGTAGCAGCAGAGTGAGCTACGTTGTACAGAAACACACAGCATTTTATACATTTCTACATACATTGCACGCTATGGCTGGCACGAAACGCAGACAGGCTGAAACCAGACCTTGAGGCCGCTTCCTCTTATCAGTATCCCTTCTGTTCTAGTTCTGCTTACACAAGGACATGAACATCCTGTTTATCCGGGCCCCAGGCTACTTACTAGAATAAAGTTCATTGGTTGCGCATACACTATTTCCACACAACACTGATAAAACACATCTGCTGAGTATTGCTAAACTGTAAAAGCTTTCTTTGCACGTTTGCAGGCTGGGATTTGCTGAGGCTCACAAAAATGTGTTCATTATAACTCAAAATGGCTGCTTGACCTGATTTTACTCATTTCCAGTCGACCCTTTGGCCACAGCAAACCCAGCCTTACAATCGGGAAACGTATCAAACCTTCCTGTGTCTTCACCATAGTTAAACATTCGCAACAGTTCATCTTCAGCAATCCTCATCATTATAGCTGCATTTGTTTTAGCTCCATCAACTGGCTTGGGTCGCATTCCCGTCATAGCACTTACGCAGCATTGCATACACAGAGAAATACATATTGGAAAGCAATTGATGCAAAGGCAAAAGGCAATAATCAACCCTATGACAACTAATATAGGTACCAATAACTTCCATCCCCATGATTTCAATAGGCCCATCCACCATGACTCCCCGTCACCATTCTCGTAATGGATAGATCCTGAGATGTCATATAAATCTTTTATTCCCTCATATATGTTAGGTGCATTGTCAGGCACGAAAACGCAGCACGAACTGCCGATTGTTTTGCAAACACCACCCTTTTCAATGAGCAACATATCCAACACAATCCTATTCTGCAGTGCAGTTAAACGTATCGCTTGCATTTCCATAGTAATGTTACCTTCAATAGCAGCAGTCTTGTTTCTCACTGCCTCAAGTGTTCTACTCAATCTACGTATCTCTCCAGAATTGAGTGTCACCCCTACAAGAGGGAATAGACCCTTAGCAACGTCAGTAAATCGTTGCAATGATGTATCATCCTGATTTACAGAACGTGAGCGCCGTTGGTGCCTGTGCACTGCTGAATTTGACATTACATGTACGGGAGGTAATACATGGCCAACATAACATACACCCCCCCAATCCTTAGGCAGCCATGGGTACGCGCTGGTCCCACACACAAAATAATACTCGTTATCCACAAAAAAGGGTCTGAAAAAATTACGCACCTCATAGGTCATGTTCAAATTCTGAGATTTCCCTACTGACCGGCTGCCATTATTCCTAAAACAGATAGGTATTCTGGAAGGTAAATTAGCAACGGCAGAGAGATCAGTGGAGCCCTTAATGTACCAACTAGTGAACTGGGATAGAAAACAGTTTATACTGGTCAGACTGGGTGCAATGCTTCTTCAACTAAAGGTAGAGGTCCTCTGCTCGCAAGAGTCAAGGAATAGCTGTACAAGTGATGAGCTAGGCCACATATAGGTCATTTGGTCAGAAGGTGTCCCCAAACAGGTAGGGAAGGATACTAGATTGCTGCAGGTGTTTGACAGGTTTTGCAAGACGCTAAATCCAAAAGGGAGAGGTTTTCAATAAGAGTTGGATTTGGTCCTGCTGGCCACAGTCAGATTCCTGCAAGGGCCTTCAGGTCTTCGCTTAGGGAAGGAGCACATTTGTCAGACTCAGTTGAGGACCTTCACTCAGCCACAGTTTGATCAGACGCTTGAAGAGGTTTCAGCCTTGGTTTGTTTGCTAAGACTTAGCCAAAGCTAGCGAAAACTATTCAGAGCACTGGGTATATTTAGCAAATACATCTCTAGACATTGAAATTGGTTTCTCCTAGGTAAGTCAAAAGGTAAGGGAGAGAGGCAGTCAGGATTTCATTGCCGTTGGTCAACCCCAGCGAAGTGTGCCACAGTTACAGGGTGATCCCAGCAATAAAATGGTGCAGCTACCACGTTGGCAAGGGTAGCGACTAACACGTACATCAAGGCCAACAAATCTAAGGCAGCAGGGAGTGAACAGGTGGCAGTCAGACAGGTACATGGCACTCCACCCAAGAGGAACATTTGATAACAACTTTCGAGTAGCCAAAGATTGGCAGCTGATAGAAGGGTCTGAGACCCGGAAGTAAAATATAACCCAGAAGTAAAAGTTCGAAGCAGCTGCAATTGAAATTTAACCCAGATGTAAAAGTTTCGAGCTGGAACTAATAAAGGTGTCATGAAGGTTATGGGTCAAGTGGTGATTTATTTGAATTATTACTAGTGTAAAAGCCCCTCATATGACGGGACTAAAATACAGTTGACAAATTGCTATGGTGACAGGTGACTTTACTCAAACAAATATAGACATATAGCTCAGACATATGTTTTTCCATTCAGCAATATAAAAACACAACATAATGGGATTTTAAACTTTCCTGTTCATGCAGCATGCTCTCCGCTCCAGGGATGGAATGCAAATTTGGCAAATCCAGAATTTTATTCGCCTCCTGAAGTCGGCCACTTTGTTTCCAGCCCAATTGGGCTACTTTCTTTTCATTTATTTTGTATTTTGGGCCACATTTTTCTTATATGAGGGCCACTTTTTTTGCAGTGCCCAGTTCAGTTTTTGATCCCAGTCTGGCACTGCTCCACTCATTTTGGCCCACTTGTGTCTTTCTCCTCGCGGCTGCTAAGTCTTCTATCCTGCCCATGTGGGTGTGGGCCTCGGTGTTTGACACATGAGCAGATACACATGCAGGACGTAAATAACAGGTAAGGAGGGCAGGCTGGGGGGGCGCTGTTGAGCGCGCGCAAGATGGCCGCCTTCATGTGAGGCTCCCGTCGAGGCGCGA
>JASCRA010265767.1:0-11697 GCA_030264435.1 Desmognathus imitator
ATATAGAATTCGAATTATGAGGTATGCTATTTCTCCCTCATAGGTTTTCAATGGAGGGGCTGCTCCCTTTGTCTCCTTCAGCCCACATGTTAGTTCAAAAGTTGAACTGCAAAATTCATCACTTTGGACAGCGAGCACCAGGATTCTGAGGCTGAGACCATCTCGTGTTTTCCTTCAAGGGCAATAAATTCCCTCTCTGTCATAATTTTATGACTTGTTCGTGAACACCATATTTACTTCAGCCTGCTAGCAGGCCCTCTTATTTGGCTGAACTAATCGCTCATCATCTGTGGTGACATTCCATAGTAGGTGGACAGACCGACTACATGGTGATCAGCTGCCCGCCTTAGAACTACATCAGAACCCCTGGTGCTGCCACACTATAAATGGGGCAGTTAGTCTCAGATAGAAAGGGCTTGATCTGTCTTAAAAGCTACAACTAGAAGACGCATGGTGACACAAGTTGTTTGACATGCTGGTTCATGGAAAATCTTGTAAACATCTAAGCAGTACCCAAGAGTTATCTTCACAATTTGTGTATACGACTCCCAGATCATAGAGAAGATCAAACAGTGGAGATGTGTATATAATTAATATGGTCGGTGACCAACAGTATTATAAAACTGGGAGGATATATACGTTTCATAGGAAATATGACAAAGTTGGTGGCTTACCGAAGAATCAATTCCCTGCAATTCCAGACGACAAAGTTCTACCCAGTGAATCCGATATTTCTGAAACAGATGGATCCAATAGCGACTTATCAGAAGCTGGAAGCTCAATTTCAACCAGTAATAGAACTAAGTCTTTTCTTAATGAAATTTACAAGATTAGAAAAGTCAACAGACAAGGCCCACTGGTAATCCCGCCAAACAAACAACCAGCACATCCAAAAAACGGGGAAGCAGAGGCGGAAAGAGGAAACAAAGAAACAGACAAAGACAAGGACAAAGACAAAGGCGCCAACAACAACACAGTGAAATCATCAGTGAGACTATTACGCAAACAAACGAAATAAACAAAGAATCACTTGTAGTTAATTTATCTGGAAGAACCTTAACTCGTGATGAACATCAAATTTTGAATAAAGGTCTCTCCTATTGCCCTGATCGCAACATAGATTATTTCAAGGTACAACTTGACCTCTATGACTTTTCGAGGAAATTGAAGCTTAAAAAATATTTTATGGACAAAAGACCAAAACCAAAAATACAATATACTGGACCAATTGCGCTTCAATCTGTAACAGATATCGAAGAAATTCATTTACTAACTTCTCTAAACAAAGAAGATGATGAACCACACTTCATTGAGGATACTCTCTCTGAGTTAGACATCACCACCCATGCGAGCACTAGTACTGGTTTGAAGAACAAATCAACTTTTTGCCCACAATTAGCACCAGGGAATCCTGTTGATACTTTTACCAATCTAGTTTCCCAGGAGTTCTATAAAATGGCAGCAGATACCAAGAACAAGTTTCATAAATTAAAACTCAATCTCTCAAAAATGGAGTTACTTTTTTCCCGGCTAATATTTCTTCTCTTTCTTCATCTCACATTAACTTTGCATCTACACAACTTTTTTTTTGCTTTTTCTGCTAACAATTTGGGTATTTTGTTTTACCTAAAATTGAAAAGAAAAGAAGAATTTTCTTTTTGTGAACATTAGTGTTAAAATTCACTTGTTTGTTTGTGGTACTTTACGTGTGTTAAATGATGTACTGTTTGCAATGCGAATTGATATGTTTTACCAACTAGAGACCATCTGTGACCAGCCTACTGCAATTCCAACACCTAATTATCAAGGTCTAAAAATCTGCTTATTCTCGGATGAGTTTAGAGTTGCATAATCTTCCACTCTTAGCTTCCTTTAGAGGCCCACCAATCCGCTCCTAGTTTGAGGTACATGAGGTGCATGATCCAATCATTCAGGGACAAGATAAGCTGGATCATCATTATTAGGTGATGTAAAGGAAATTTGGCAACTGTTCTTTCCGTGTAGCTGCTCGAGTTGTCACAGGACAGCTGGAGCTCTAGCCCAGGTACAGCTGTTGTGACCTGCCCTCACTGTAAAAAGGAAGTTGGGGCACCTGTGGCCGTTGGACACAGAGCACTGTAACTAGACCACTGAGAGATTTTGACCTTTTTTTTTTTTTTTTTTTATTGAATTTTTCATATACATTTACAACAAACAACTTACGTCATCTTACAACGTCAACCAGTTTAGGGTTACATTTTGTTCTGGTTCTGTCATTTTACCATCTTTGTTCTTGTCAACATATATTGCATTAACCTGTTTCGACGTCGATTTTCAATGTAACATATAATTATATACAGGGAGTTAACAGCAGGTGTGACCATGCAATGACATAATAAAACTACTCTAGCGTGATTTGTCTTACATTTGTCTTCTAATATAATTCATCCATTCCGGATTAATTATAATAAATTTATTTCTATCAGTCATACTGTTAGTGTGGTGCCTCTCTGACATTTGACTCCTAACTTACCTATTCATCTACCTAATGTCTCCATCAATTATTCATTTTTAACATGCATTCATTCCCAATCGCATCTCTATCTTCCGTACTTCTGCTAATACAACCTTATCATCCTCATTCATGCTTTCTTCATCTTCACTGCTGTCATGTGTTGTTTGTTTCGCTAAATAATTCCTAAAATCACCCCAAATATCTTTGGGTGTCTGGGTATTTGGCATTATAAGGGATAATTCATTTTCTTGAGCTGAACAATAAACCATGTATGCCTTCCATTCATTTATGGTTGGTGCATTCTGTGATATCCACTTTCTTGCTATCATAAGTTTAGCTACCGCTAACGATAGTTTAATCCACCGTAAGCTTATTATATCCATTTTCGGTAAATCATACAAAAATACTGATTTAGGTTCATTCATTATTTCATAGTCACTTATTTCAGATATCAATAAAAACAGTTCTTCCCAAAATGCATATATCGTGGGACATCTCCAAGTCATGTGCATAAAATCAGCCTCCCCATCTCCACATTTATTGCAACAGTGTTCCTCACTTTTATATATAGCATTTAATCTCGCCGGGGTATAATATGACTGAGTTAAGTATCTATAATGCACTAATCTCAATTTCATAGTAAATGCTATGTTCTTCGTTGCTCCACATACATTCTTCCATACCTTATCTGAAATGGGCATTTCTAGTGTATTTTCCCATTTTCTTTTAAGCTTGTCATTGTGTGCTGTGCTCCCATTCCGCAGGATCTTGTACATTTTCGAAATCTGATGTTGTTCACCTATCGAGGTTAAAACATGTGTAATAAGTAGGTTTTCAGTTGGTTCAGCCGGTGTCATTTCCCACCTTTTTTTAATGCATGCTTTCAGTTTTTGCCATTTCATAATGTTTGTTAACCCTCCCCCGGCTTCGTCTACGAGATCCTTGTCATCTTTTAGCTTCCCATCTAAATAAAGATCTTGTGTCATTAGCACTCCATGTTCAGCCCATCCTGCATACATTTTTTCTGTCAGTTTTGGGTTACTTATCGATATGTCCCATAATGATATATATTTACTATAGAATTGCCCATCCGCTATCCTCTTATTCGTTTCCCTCCATATTTTCAGCCCAAGCTTAGCTGGCCCCTTTGTCCCTGCTCCCTTCACTCGTTGGTCCATTAATAACCTATGTGATTCTTGTTTCTCAAACCATTGTCTTTCCATTATGACTTGTGGTTCCTGCGATTCTATTTCAAGCCATTTAATTGCATGTTGGAGCTGTGCAGCCTTATAGTATAGTTTAAAATCCGGTAATTCGAACCCACCTTCCTCGTAATTTTTCGTTAGTTTGTCATATGCTATTCTCGGAATTTTATTGTTCCATACAAATTTCAGTATTACTGCTCTGAGTTCTGAGAAAAATTTATTGGGGACATGTATGGGGACATTGTGGAAACAGTATAATAGTTTGGGGAGAATGTTCATCTTTATTACTGCAATTCTTGCTGCCATATTCAGAGGGAGTGTACTCCAGTTGTTCAGCTTCCCTTTTACTGTCTGTAGTATATAGTCATAATTCATTTCATACGTGATCTCATCAGCTGTTGCTATCCTTACTCCTAAGTATTTGAACCATGATGTTTTAGTTGGCAGCCTGATTTCGGGTGAGGATTTCGGGGCATATAAACCTATTGGATAGTAGATAGACTTCTGCCAATTCACTTTAAAGCCAGAGAACTCTCCGTGTATTTCAAGTATTTTGATTATTTCTCCTAGGTGTTTTTTTGGGTTTTGCAGACAGATCAGCAGGTCGTCTGCATATGCGATCGTTAAATTCCCTACACCTCTTACATTAATTCCAGCGTGCCTCATTTGATCATTCAGTTTTCTCAGGAGTGGTTCCATTCCAATCGCAAAGAGGAGGGCTGAAAGTGGGCACCCTTGTCTCGTGCCACTTTTAATATGTATAGGTGCCGACCATGATTCGTTTAGGACTAATCTCGCTGTCGGATTATTATATAGGATGCGCACCCACCTAATAAACCTCTCACCAATCCCCATTCCTGACATTACCTTAAATAGATATTCCCAATTGATCATGTCAAATGCCTTATATGCATCCAATGATACAAGTCCAGCTTTGGAATCTCCAGGTAGCCCAGCCATTACACAATAGACTCTACGAATAGCTGCAGCAGTATCCCGGCCAGGGACAAATCCATTTTGGTCCTGTGCTATAATTGTGTTCATACATGGCATTAGTCTATTTGCTAAAATTTTCGCTAGGAGCTTTATATCGGAGTTAATCAATGATAATGGCCTATAATCTGCACAATTTAGCCTGTCTCCCCCTGGTTTAGGTAATAGTGTTAGTTTGACTTCGTTCATCCTCCCACTCAGCTGGCCTTCCGCAAGAGCCTCATTAAACACCTCAAGCAGTATTGGGCATAAGATGTGAGTGTAGTGCTTATAGAACTCATTACCCAACCCGTCCTGACCAGGGGCCTTCCCTCTCCTCAAATCTTTAACTGCTTGTTGCATTTCTTGTACGTCTATGTCAGCATCCAGTGCCGTTATTTGTCTCTCGTTCAGTCTACTTAGAGGAATCACTCGTATGTATTCATTAAGTAAATCAGGTTCTTTATCATTCCCTCCCTTATATATTGTCTTCAGGTGTTTTTCCATGATTGTAATTATGCTGAGTGGGTCACTTATTATCTGGTCATTTCTATCTTTCAGGGCTGGAATATTCCTGCTAATGTTATTGTCTTTTAGTATATTAGCCAGTAAGGTTGTTGGTTTATCTGCCTGCCAGTAGTAGCGGGCATTTCTAGGTCTTTTAAGTATTTTTTGTTCATCATCAGTCTTCGCTTTGTATCTCCTTCTCAAGTCTATTAATTCAACTAATACTTTATCATCAGGGCATTGCCTATGTCTACTCTCAGTTTCAGCCAGCGAGGATTCTATGTCTGCAATTTCTTTCCGCAGGGACTTTCGTATGCCACTTTCATCACTTGCTACTAAGCCACGGATTGTACACTTGAATGCCTCCCACCTAGTTCCCAGAGTCGTATCTTCTGTATTGTTATTTTCAAAAAATGTTGTAATATGCCCTCTTAATTTAGCCTCAAAGACTGCGTCTGTCAGCAGTTGTGGTCGAAATGACCAATTATTCAATTTGTGATATTTAGGGGACCATTTCAAATTTACCCAAATCATATTGTGATCTGATAGAGTTCTAGCATCTATGCTGATGTCCTGCAATCTGCAGTAGGTCGACGTTGACAATAAGAATCTATCTATTCTGGAGTACACTCCATGCACTGCCGAGTAATAGGAGTAGCCTGGGTCATCTGGGTAGCGTACACGCCAAGCATCAACTACCTCATATATATCCATATATTGTAATATTTTATTTGCACTTCTAGTCAGTGGTTTCCTCAGAATGGAAGATTTATCCAGGGTTGTGTGTAGTACCTGATTGAAGTCACCTCCTATTATCCACTCTGCATGCTCCCATTTGCTGAGCAATTCAAATAATTTATCTACAAACCCCACGTCATCATGATTTGGTGCGTATATGTTTGCTATGACAGTTGGGACTCCCAATAATATCCCAGACAGGATCACCATTCGGCCTTGATCGTCCATGTATTTATCTGTAATATGGAACTGTAACGCATTCCTTACCAGTGTTGCAACTCCTCTACTGCCTTTATAGTAAGTGGAATTGAATGCTGTGTATGTACCATACTTCTTCGCTTTAGTGTGCAGCTTCCTGTGCAAGTGGGTCTCCTGTAATAATAATATGTCAGCTTTCCTCTCAATGCCATATGTTATCAGTTTATCACATTTTACAATATTATTCATTCCTCTCACATTCCACGTTCCTATTTTGACATCATACCCCATAATCATCATTATATTCGGTTTCAGCATATGAAGAATAAAAAGTTACAGTCATCCAAACCATTTTAGTCATATATTTTCTAAGATCATGCATTCCCAATCGTTTAGCCCATTCAGCACATACACCACTAACCGTCATTCCATATTCCATTTTAAATGTGTACCACACGCTTATCAAACTTTGCAACAAACAAAAAAACAATAACCAACTATTATAACTGTGACATTCTTCCAATGTCATAACTAAACATTCTTCCACTCGATTCATTACCCGTTGAAACCACTGAGAGCGCGTTCAGTGTGGAACATCCACTCCCACGCTCACAGTTCTTATTGCCATTTCACTTCATTCTATCGTATAAGAACATTGTAAGCGATGCGCCTGAACTTGCCACATCAGACCATGAAAAGGTGCGGAGGGTGCGCTCCCAGAATTCTTACAGTTTTTACCATCACGCAGGTTCCTCAAGACCTCCATTGGAACCCGTTCCTTTTCTTCTTTTCGCCGCATACATTTCGTTGTTTTACATGCTTACATCTCTGATGTGGATACCGCAATTCCAGAACATGCCACTAGATGTCAGAGACCGCTTAGTTAAGGTCATGTGTAGCCATGCGTCACCCAGTTTTCAGTTTCTAATCTTGTCTCACAGCTTCAGCTCCGCCCACTTGTGCACCAATCAGGACACGTTGCGTTTCAATTGTGACAGTTTGTCAGCAAATAGTCCGTTGTATCTTTTCTCGCCTCCTTGTGTTCTATCCCTCCGCCGCAGGTCCCGCTTTTTTCGTGTTTAATTAATTATTTTAGATCTTGGCAAGCGGCCATTTTCATCCACTGAGTTTAAGTATAATTCGGGGAGTCTGTTTTTCAGTACAATTGTCCAAATAAACATTTACCCCATCCGTGTTGGTCAGTACTATTGTAGTTTTTTCGTTTTCGGTCTTAGATTGCTTTCATTTGTCCATGTAGTCAGCACCTCATTCTGCAGACCCTTAACAACCATTCGTGCTGGGGAGCGTCCCCGATTACCAGTGGCATTCTCAGCCCGCTTTTCTTCGCATTTCATTAATTATTTTAGATCTTGGCGAGCGGCCATTTTCATCAATTAAGTTTAATTAGAATTTGCTAAAGTCATTTTTCCGTACAATCGTTTAAATATACACTTACTTCCATCCGTGCTGTTCAGTATTATTATACTTTTTTCAGTTTTTGTTTTTAGATTGCATTCGTTTTTTCATGCAGTCAGCACCTCATTCTGCAGATCATTAACATCCACACGTGCTGGGGAGCGTCTTTGATTGCCAGTGGCATTCTCAGCAAATGAGCATGCATCCTTGGGGTTTACGAAAAAGATCGTTTTTCCATTAGTTTCAACACGCAGTTTGGCAGGAAACTGCATACTGTATTTAATGTTTTTTTCTCTTAACATTCGCTTAGTCGTGTCAAATTTTTTCCTCTCTTTTTGGATAAATACTGATAAGTCCTGGTAAAAGTGAAGAGATGCATTTTCATGCCTTACCTCCCCTGCATTTCGTGCCGCTGTCAATACCGCATCTCTGTCTTTATAGTGTAAAAAGCGGATGATTACAGCGCGTGGGGGCGCTCCGGGCGGCGGTCTGCCGGCCAGGGTACGGTGCGCTCTCACCACTGAATAAAATTCAGTAAAGTTCGCCGCCGGCAATACCTTTTTAATTAAATCTCCAAAGTATGCAGAGTGATCACCACGTTCGCTTCCCTCATGGAGACCGACCAGACGAATGTTGTTCCTGCGTCCCCTGTTCTCCAATCCATCCACTGCAAGAGATAATTGTTTTATCTGTTCTGTTTGCTCTCTTTCTCTGCGTTCCACTGGTGCAAAGCGGTCTTCCAGTTCCGAAATACGATCTTCCAGCACCTTTATTTTTGCATCGGATTCCACAAACTTCGACTGGAAAATATCCATTTTAGCTTCAATGTTCTCCGTTTTTGTAATAACTTCATTCCGAAATAGTTTTATTTCATTTAGTATGGTGTTCACGTCCGTCTCAGGCATGCGCTCCACCGCAGGGGTCTGTTCACCGTTCCCGCTCGCTGTCTCCATTGCCGCCATACTCTCTCGTCTCCTAGGGGCTCTGGCGCTTGAGTTTGCTCCGCTGGTGAATTCCAATATTTTCTTTTGCCTCTTATTTTCTTTATTTGCCATATGTGCGGCAAATCTCCTTCTCGTAGTGATGTTCGTCGTATTCGTGAAGTTTTTCAGGCTGTTTTATTGCTGGGTATGTAGAGCGGGGAGCGGAGCTCCGCGGCACACGTCCTCTCACATCAGCCGCTCACGTGGTCTCCCTGTAGCCTCAATTTTTAACGTCCGGGAGGCGCAATCAATAGCTGGGTTCCATTTGATTAGCCATGGCATTCCTAGGATGATTTTGAAAGAGGGAGTATGAATGATATCAAACTGTTCAAACTTCTCCACTCCTTGAAAGGATATTTTTAGAGGAATAGTATTTTCCTCTATTTGTCCTGACCTTAAAGGGGTGTCATCAACAGATATGGCTTGTTCTGGTTTATTTCTTTTCCGTATGGGAATCTGATGTATTTTCTGAAAAGATTGGTCTATGTATTTACCATTGGCCCCACAGTCGAGAAGAGCTCGAGTATTAATGTCTTCCCTTCCATCTATTTTGATCGTAATTTCTAGATATAGATTGGGTGCTGAAGGAGCATCACTATTTAATGTTCCTACAAAACGAGGATTTGGTAGAATGTCACCCGATGAACCTCCTCTAGAGTTTACCGGGTGTTGGCTTTTACTGAAATCAAAGGACAGTTGTAGATTGCATGTCTTGCATCTCCACAATAAAAGCATAAACGTTCACAACGTCTCCTTTCCTTTTCTTGTGCAGTCAGGCGACCTCTGATGCTACCTAACTGCATCGGTTCACTAGTGTCTGCCTCTTTAGAAGGGGGTGGAATATACCTTTGGAAAGGGCGGAAGGAATCCATTTTCCTTTTTTCCCTCTTGCGCTCTTTGATCCGCTGATCTACCTGAATGGTTAGTTCAATATATTCAGTAAAAGATTTAGGTAAAGGTATAATGTTAGCCAACATATCCTTAATCTCTTCTTTTAATCCTTTATAAAATAACCCCACCAATACGTCATCTGGCCATGTTGTAGCTGAGGCCAGTAATTGGAAGTGAGTTATATAGTCTTGGGTTTCTTTATTACCCTGCTTAAACTCAAGTAATTCGGATTTCTTAAGTTGCCCTTCTTGCTTGCACTCAAACATTCCCGAAAAAGAATTCAGAAATTCGTCATAATGATATAACAGTCTGCTATCCTTTTCTATTAAAGGAGTAGCCCATTTCAAAGCATTGCCCTCCAAATTCATAAGAATGAACATTACTTTGCTAACATCTGTCTGATAGGCCTGAGGTTTATTTAAGTAATGTAAAGTGCATTGAGTAATTTTTAATTTTTTTATTTTTTTTATTTATTTTGCATTTATAATGCGCCGAAAACCCGCAGGCATCAGGGCGCAGAAATAGAAGAGATTATGTAAACAGGAGAGTTTTCAGTGCCTTCTTAAAAGGTGTAGCCAGATGTTCACTGCGAAGATAGAAGGGGAGCTGGTTCCACACGGAGGCAGCTTTCGCAGGGAAAGAGCGACCACCAGCCAGAGCTCTATTCACTCGGGGCTTCTCAACCAGCGCCAAGCTAGTGGAGCGCAACATTCTACCTGGTTGGTAAGGTTTAATCAGGTCTTGTAGGTAGGGGGGTGCTCTGTTATTCAGGCATTTCTGGGTGACCGAAGCGATCTTAAATTTGATCCGCTCCTGAACAGGCAGCCAGTGAAGCTCCCTCCGGGCCGCCGAGACATGAGCAGTTGGAGGGAGTTTTTTGATTAACCTTACTGCTGAATTTTGTATGGTCTGAAGCTTGGTCACGCATGCTTTCGTTGCTCCGGCATAGAGGGCGTTGCAATAATCTAACCTGGGTGCTACAACCGCTCTAGCCAAGGTAGCGCAATTTTGCTCTGATACAAAGGGGCGGATACGTCTGAGAAGGGACAGGTAATAATGGCAATTCTTTGTCACATAATTGACTTGGGCTTCCATCCCCATGTTAGCTTCAAGGTAGACCCCCAGCGTCTTAACCTTATCAACTACTTTAACCATACACCCATCAATGGAAAAGTTCGCATAACATGTACTCAGTTTGCGACGTTGAGCATTGGAGCCAAAAACCAGAAGCTCAGTTCTCGCGCCATTAAGGCACATCCAGTGTGCTGCCATCCAGTCTTGGATCAGGCTGTATATCTGATGCACTGTCGCCGAGTCCCGTGTGTAATCCCCAGTCAACTCCAAGAGGATCTGGGTGTCATCAGCATAGTTTGTAAAGGAGATCCCCTTGGAGTCCAAGATGTTGCAAAGCGGGGTAAGATACACATTAAAGAGGGCCGGCGACAGGCATGACCCTTGTGGAACTCCATAAAATAGTTCTTCCACCTCCGAAGAGGCGTTTCCCCAACAGATTTTTGATTGGCGTCCTGACAAGAAGGAGTCAATCCATTTCAAAGAACTGGGTGCACATCCAGCTATACTATTCAGCGCTTTCAAAAGCAGCTGATGATCAAGGAGGTCGAAGGCCGCCGAGAGATCTAAAAGCATCAACAAGCCAGTGCCTCCGTGGTCCATGATAGTTAGCATGGAAGATTCCAGGTCAATCAGAGCACTCTCCGTGCCATGCAGGGGACGAAAGCTTGATTGTTTATGATGTAACAGTTGTTTGGCTTCTAAATGTGCTTGGAATTGCAGCGTGGCCACCTTATCGATAAACTTTAGCAGGAACATCACATTAGTGATGGGCCGTAGGTTGGCTGGGTTTAAGGGATCCAAGCCCTCTTTCTTAAGTAGTGGGGTAACTTTCACAAACTTTATGATATTAGGTACCACACCATGATGGAAAGATGAGTTGACGAATCGCGTCAAAAAAGGGGCAAAGAGTCCGCTATGTTCTAGCACATATTTAGAAGCAATGGTATCTCCCAACCCCGAAGTAGGGCGAATATCCTTCAGTATCTTCAGCACTTCGTAGATCTGAACTTTTTGGAACTCAAAGTTCAAATCTGGTGGAAGGGGTTCAGAGTGTCCTGAGAGATCTATGGCTGGCCTACCAGGGCGTGAGGAGTTTGATGCAATGCGGGCCCTAGCATCTGAGATCTTTTTGGCAAATGCCAATTGCACCCTAGTACAGTCATCTATGGTTGGTACAAAGGCCTGAGTAGTGGCAGATGGTTTTTCAAGATGACGAAAG
>JASCRA010276841.1:0-11611 GCA_030264435.1 Desmognathus imitator
CCTCGCATACGGCAAAACAGTACGGAAGGCCCAAAATTCAACAGGCGTATTATTATTTGAGTTCTGTTTTGTAGCACAATGTATTGCTACTGAGTATGTTCCGTCATGAGTCCTACCTAGTTAATAGAGACCGCCTGAAAAGGTGTCTCTCCTACTTTCCCACGCTCCCGCCATCCTCCTGTATGCCACAGTCTCCTGGTAGGACACGCCCCCGCTCCCACCCCAACGTCCTATTCTCCAACTCCCCGCAAAGCACCCCTTCCCCACAGTGTTCCTGCAGCCTGTGCTCAGGCCCCGCCTGGCCCAGAGAGATACCGGGGAAACCCCCGGTGGGCTGGTGCAGAAGATTCTCCTGTGGGCTGGTCCCGCCCCCAGTGGAATCCCTGGGGGCATACCAGGGGGTTTATAATTTTCACATATTGTTTATCATTTTCTATATTTCACCTCTGGCAGGGAAAGGATTTTAGCCTGGGTCGGTTGGGATAGAAGCGCTGGGTTATTGCCTCCTGTCCCACCCAACAAACTGTTTACAAAGTTCCTTCAGTTTCTTTATCTTTAGAAAGATATTTTAGTGGGTGCAAATATGTTCTTGCCGGCGTTCAATCACTGCGTGTGCTTGCATGCCAAAATGAGGGGATGGTCTGATGTTGTTTTTGCAGAGTTGTTTTGAAGTCCTAGTCCGGCCCTGAGTAGAACATTCTCTGCCTGTGTCCAGGTCCTACTACAAGTGCATTCCGTTATAAAGCGTATTGCACATTCACATGATTAGGGTATCCTTCCACCTACCCGGAATATGTATATAATAGAGATCCTGCCATAAGCACATTATCCTGCAATACCTACATTCACCTGCTAGACGTGCAGTAAACTGATACGACACATTCCCCTATAATAACATTCTTTGGAGAACCCATACTTCCTTCTGTATGTGGGGTTATTGTACTGGGTTCTGTTCTTTGGTAGCAGATTCACTGCATGTTGCAATGCACTTGAACGAATCAACATTTCACTCTGGTTGCATTGTGCTGTCTACACACAGCGATTGATAATCAATGGGAAACTATGGTGCCTCTTTGGCCCCTCCTGATGATTGAACACACCTCACGCAACTAACGTTTCACGTAAAACACAGGCACCGAGTGCTTGTAAACTCATGTTATCTCAATTTTGTTTCTTTAGAAGCCACATATAAAAGCCCATACAATCAAACACAATGGCATTACGGAGAGAGTCCGCCAGCAGTGAAGATGATGATATGCAAAAACTTGTAAGTAAACTGGGCACCCACTAGCTGGGTTTGCAAACAGATTTAATCTATACGTATAGTATAGCTAGACATTTCCAATGCTCATACCTTTCAGCTTGCATGTCGCTGAAGCTGTACTCCTCTCCACAGGCAGCTGCACTTGATGAGAGAAGACACAGTCGTGGAATTCCAACATATTTGCAGAATAGCACACAGTGGGATCCCATTGTGGAGCGCGCTGCGCACTCTGGAATTGTGGCTGCAGTTACCAACGTGAGAGTCGGAAAGAGTGACTGGTGCTCCTGCAGGAACTGTTTTCAAATGCCCACTGAACTTGAGAGCATTTGCTGCCGGGAAATACCACAAATAACACCTTTGCTTGCCAATGAGAAAACCTGCATATGTGAGGTTTATTACCTTAGAGATGATCTAGTATCGAGGCAACACATACAAGCACTACATCGTATCGCTTCAAGTTATCCAAATGTGAACTTGCCCAGCCTAGAAGAATTGCAGGAAAGGTGAGACCTGTTTTTTATTGCTTCTCTCAGTCTGCCTTGCATCTTATGATCTCATTGGGTCTGGGTAGCTATGTGAATGCAAACTACTTTGCAGAATGCGCTGAACGTTTGTATATATTATTTATTGTAACATCTGGCTCTATATGTGTGCTTCTTTTTCACAGTGATTACCGTAAATTGGCCTACAGAGCATTCACTATGTGGGTCCATGGCCATTTGGGGAAGAACATTAGACGCCCAATCCCTTCCTGTGCTGTCAGAAGGATCCGAGAATATTTCCCAGCACCAGATGAGACGTATCTGGGGTTCATCCCGGCTGAACAAGACCCAAACGCGGCGGACATGATAGATTAAACTGTTTTACTAAGTCTCTGTACATATAATGACTGTATTTCAAAATCCATGGTTTTACAATGGCAGATTTTTATTTTATGTAAATAAACATTTCTTAGCAGTTTTGTAAATACAACAGTGACACCATGTTTGCTAAGTTCAACACAGAAATTTTATATAACGTACCAGTACACAATGAGACGGGTTTGCAGCATCACGCTTCCTGTAATCTTTAATGCTTCAAATGTTGCAAAAATAAATAAGTCCTGCTTTTCAACTAAAAATCACAACAACTTTGCTTCGTACGAATTACAAATGTTTTGCACTAGCTTGTAAACAATTGTTTGCTTTAAAATGATGTACAATGCTAATACTTCTTTCTTTTATTGAAAAGTTGATGTTAGCAAGCATTTACAAAATAAAAAATATATCTTAAGAGAAGAGTTTCCTTTGAGTGAAGCGTGATTTATGTCTGTCCACTAGAACGTTGGTCGGTGGACGTGGGGTGGACGCTATGTTTTTTGGAAGTTGTGTGCTTTCTGATTCCCACTTCCAGTGCATTGACCCTGAAGCAAGACGAACAACATCTACCGTCATTGGGAAGATATGTTCAAAGATGTTTTCTTCATAAACTGTTTTTAACTCCCACTTTTTGTTTCTTTTAGAGAAGAAAGCATTGTACCTTTCTGCACCAATTTCTCCGGTTGCTAATGTACTTCTTGTGATGGTAGCCTGGCACTTGTTAGCATTGTTATTGTGTGCCATGACGGCAAGCTTGGTACGAGCGACCATGCCGTCCATGCTAAAGTGCACACGTTTTGGACGATACTTTAGGACCCGGTTGTGGAACACTTCGATGTTCCCCGTATGGCAAAAGTGTGTTATGTGTACC
The DNA here is from genome assembly GCA_030264435.1 of Desmognathus imitator. NCBI lineage: Eukaryota > Metazoa > Chordata > Amphibia > Caudata > Plethodontidae > Desmognathus > Desmognathus imitator. Next base: position 2,993 of record JASCRA010276841.1, read on the forward strand.
AAGTCATTTTGCAGTTTTTTGTCCAGCACAATTTTACAGAGTTCACGGAAAGCAATGCTATCCTTGTCGATCCAAGGACGTGCTCTCCCTAGACCTTCTTCAATGGGTGCGTGGTCACATCCGTGCATCAGTTTCCCTGTACTCCAAGAGTGTTCATTCCCAATGTGATTTAGGATGGAATTCCATCGTTCGCGTAGCAATTCAACGTTACCCCTGCACATAGAACTAGAGGCCCAGAGATGTGTGACAATAGCTTTTGTCCACGGAAGAAGAACTTTGCCTGATTTCTTTCGTGTAACTAGATTTAGTTTTTTCAGTAAATTTTTTCCAAAATGCCAGATGTCGAACTGGTGGCGTATGTCTTTGTAATCCTTGGACATGATTCGACGTACACCAACATGTCGGTCCATTGCTAGGATAGATACCCTTAAGCCTCTGTTCAGTACATTGTTCATGCATCGGACAAAAGCCTTCGACTCCATTGCCACAGAGGAGCTTGCCTCACTCACCTGCACAGTTTGAAATTCAATTATTTTCCCAGTTTCTTCTTCTTCCATTGAGAAAGTGCTGTATTTAGCTGAGTGTCCAGGACTATCAAACTGTCCGTCGCCTGACACACAAATACCTTTGTCCTTTAGCTCATTCAGAATGTCATTCTGCTGCTGTTTGTAATGAAGATCTATTGACGGGAAAAGGAATGTCTTTTGGTATGCGTAGTACGTGGTTTCACAGATAAAAGGAACACCCATAATGCTAAACATTTCTTTGACCTTTGAGTAGTGTGAGCCACTAAATAGAACCGCAGCACTTGCAAGAACATTTCCTGCAGATCTCCTGCCGATCATAGGTTGACTTCTCCAAAGTACACTTCGATGTTCATTTTCGCACGTTGCATAAACAGTTAACAATGTACCTGTCACTTCCTTATGTTTATTTACAATGGGTGCCTTGCACAGTTGACTGTGAAAACAAACTCTAAATTTTGAAAGGAGTTGGTCCAAGCAAGATTCAAATACAAGAAACTTGTTTTCTGACACAATTTCCTCTTCTGAAATGCCACTTGCAATAGAAATGTCACCAAAACTGCTTTTCTCATCAGGGCTGTAGTTGGGATCCCTGCGGGTACAATCCATTTCCTCAAAACTGGATTCTGGATCAGTGCATGTTCTTGACACTTCCAAGACCTGTCTCGCCCGATGGTTGCCACAAATGGGTGATATCCCACTTATGTTTGGAGTCTGCAGAATCGAATGTGGTTGTGTATCCTCTGCTCTTTTGGTCTCACTCTGTAGGACAGCATCTTGTCCTGCGGTTGTGTTTACATTCTGCTCACAGATAAAGGTTTCATACACCGGCACAACCAGGTCCTCGAAAGTTCCAGTCCATGTTGCAGCATCTTTTGTGAAGACATTCGCACGTGTAGATGTTTTTTTATTTTTTTTACCAAACCAGGCTGACGTTTGTGTGCAAATATTAGTGCTGCCTACATTACTATCGGTACCAGTGCATTCATCGCGTGTGGAGACTGCCTCTGTATTTGTCCCTTCAGACACAATTGCAGCAAAACTGTAAAATGCACTCTCTTCTGTATAATCGTGGTCCATGAAACGTTTCCTTTTGTTACTTCTATGCTGGGCCTCATTGCATTCAGAATCCATGAGGACCACAGTTGGTTTATGTATGTGCAGGGGATTGCATTGTGGCACTATATTTACCATCGCTGATTGTGGTGATGTTGAACTGAAAGCTGTAGATTCTGGGTTTGTGTGCGAGTTTTGTGTCACTGTTGGGGAAAAAATGGATGGTACACTGCACTTGCGAAGAACTTTCCTAACTCCAACACAAAGGTATGCATCGGCTGAAAAGTGGTCCGAGCACATGCGATACCCATTGTTTTTCTTATGATAGGCAATGTGCTGGACAAACCGGTCCAAATCCACAAAATGTTCACCTGTGGCGAGCAGCCAGGACTTAATTTTTCTGGGCAAGCTCGGATCACATCCCAGTACTAAATGTTGTATCGATTGTTCAACACTATTGCAATATTGACATATTTACAGTTTTGTGAATGTGATGAAGGAGAATGCGATCGGTTCAATTTTGGTAAATAAGACGCCTCAAGTGCTATAATCTACTACCTGCTTTATGTATCATGCGGCTGATTCACAAAGCAATTACGTGTGTCTTATTTTTTACACCTGGTGTAAGTCCCATTGCTGTCAATGGGAGTTACACCAGATGTAAATTTAAGACAGCACGTAACTGCTTTGTGAATCAGCCCCCAAACACGCAATGTCATGCGTCAGTTGTCTCTAGATGCTATATTTACGTGCATTATGGACCATCCACGCGCGTGCCTCTCCTACCGCCGTACTTCCTGTGTTGATGAATATTCTAGGGGGATTTTTGACTTTCATCATCAACTTTTCTTTGCATGCTAAATATGGCAGAGTTTATTTCTGCCATAATAAAGGCAGACAGCCCCCCACCCCACCGCCGGGACCAGCTGCTGGTGTCTACTGCAAGAGTTTATCTCTGGGTTACGTCGCACCCTCTCTGTCCGACAGACAGAGAGCCAGGTACAGGTACTGTACGAAGCGATTACACACACCCCGCACCCCACCCAGCATGTGCACTACCAGAGGTGGCAAATATTTCCAGGCGTCATCATCCTTCCTGAGAGGGGGCGAGCCAAGGGAGGGGATCAAACCTCTGGGGAATATAGGGACACAGTTTTTTGGGGAAATGCCAGAACAATTAAAAGGTGGTTGGGGCAGCTGTCACCAGAACGGGAAGACGCAGAGGAAAAGGGGATGTGGAGTGAAAGATAATGTGCAATTTGTATTTACTTTTTTGTTCAACATTTGTATTTTTTTTAAATATATATTTACTTTGAACTTTACACGACAGACAGATAAAGTACTGTGCGTCGTAAGGGCCACCCGTGGGAATTTCCCCTCCCCAACTACTGTTTGTTGGTTTTGTTTTTTTAACATTGTTGGTTTTTTAATTCTAGTCAACGATGTAGGGCAAGTACTTGTTCAATCAGGTTGAAGCCCTATTGCAAGCACTTAGCTTCCTCAGCAGTCCCCCTCAGTCAGCTCACGGCCACCATGTGCTCTTACTCGGCACCAGCATGGACATAGACAACAGACTAACCAACCCCAGTCTCTTAAGGCCAGAAAGCAGTGCTGTAAAGACGGCATTTTTGGTGATGGTTCCCCTTTAACCAGTCGCATCGATAAATCAGTGCAATCCTTAATGAGAGCAACCAATTCACACTTAGAAGAAACGACAGAATACAACAGCACAGGAGTCCAGCATGTCTGATAATATTGAAAGCACTCTCTACTTAACCAGAAACCTATTTAAAGGTCATAGTAACAACGACAATCAAACAACAAAATCATCGGAGAATCACAGAACACATCTGAACATGCAAGAACCAGCCCACTCACAACACATCAGATAGAAAGAAATGGGTAGCCACTGCAGCACAAAGATGACATTGTCACAGTAAGTACGCATGAATTTAAAAATGGCCAAAAACACTGGGAACCTAAGCAGTAGTCATCAGGATAGGTTAAAAGTCCACCTACAGCAAGCAGCAACTATAAAAGAAAAGTAGGTCACAGCAGGTGCAAAGAGAGGATTAGAAATCAGCAGGGATCAAAAGCCAGGACGCAGCAGGAAAAAAAAGACAACCAGATGACAACTAATGCAAAACTATAAAGCAGTACTAGCAACTCAAGCTACCACAAAAGGTAAGCCGCTCTAAACGCTCACCATGCATTCTTTAAATAATGACAGGGCCTCAACCCAAATATATAGGGTGTTAATGCAACCTTGAGGAACACCACCACGGTATTCCAGGTGAGCCCAATTCCTAAAGCGGACCAGCAACCTATCGTTTTCATTTTCTTACCAAGTACCCACAGAGGAATGAGTGCTAATGAGCATGCTTCTGCATCAGAAGCATGTTCTCAAAAGACAGGCGAAAACAGTGTGTGTTTGAGGTAATGCCCACACCCGCATTTACTACGTGCAGAGGGAAGTTAAAATAGAACTATTAGGATTGACCCTCTACGAGCGAGATAATCTTATGCAACAAGGGCAGTGAGGAGTCAATATGATTCATTTATGTTTCCTCAAACAAAAGAAACATTTCTTTTGCTTGCTTTTACCTGGTTGCTATATTTTGAATAGAAAAATACAGCAGTCCAACAATATTTCTACCGATAAAATAATTGGTGATCCAACGATGATCAGAACTAATGTATCAATAAGTTTTGTATTAGATCTCCCCAGGTTTTTAAACCACCACAATAAACGGAAAGACCTTATCAATATATACTTGAATATATATATATTTATGTTTATTTTTCCAGCCATATGATTGGTTAAAATCAAGTCACATGTTGTTGCATATTGTCCAAGCTGTGCCTTTTTTTGGTACATATTTTCCACAATATGTAACAAACGTAACATATTTCTGCAATAGAGAGCATTAGACATAATAGTAACTGGATTCACAAGGTGACCAGCACAATAGAAAGCAGTGGACATTTCACTTCATGCAGTATATACAATATATATACAATAATCAACATAAAAAAGTAGTGGTGTATGATAAATGAAATACTGATTGCAATTTCTGTGTTTATGGGATATTATTGAACCCCCGGGAGGTAAAGCTTCCCTCCAACAACTACCTCCCTTGTGGTACATATAATCCCAAATACAACTTAACTGTAGCCACTATCTCCCATATTTATCTATACATCTTATTTTGTCACACACACACACACACACACACACACAGGCAGCCCCTTTAATGAATCAGTTACACTTGTTTTATATGTGTTTTTTGTTGTGTTATGTAACTGCCATTCAAATCAAACACAGAAAAGCTGTATTACTAAATTTAAAACTAAAAGCAAGGGGGATTTAATAACAGCTAAATAATGTCCTTCCCAAAGCTGAAAAAAGTGCCTGTATCTCGGCTTCAACTGAAGCCAGAGACTCAGAGAATGGCTCAACTGACAGCCATGAATGAGGGAAGTCCTGAGAGGCAATCATTAGTTTTGAGGATTTACAATTTGTAAATCTACAATATGGATTTGATCGGTCCTCAAACACAGACATGTGAAATCTGCCTGATTTTAACTATCCTGAAATGAGATAAAAGGACGTAGCCCTCCAACAGGTTCAGTTTCTAAAAGTGTTCTTAGCTTCCTGAATGCAGTTTCTTTCTTTTTAATTTTCGTGGTGTGATTTTCTTTACATAACCCCTCTGGTGTTTGATACAAAGTTAACCTCTCTTCCTTCTGCACCGCTCCAATGAACAGAGAATTTATTTTTTAGATATACCGCCTGGATTATGTAAACTAAATTGCTGAGCCCAGGGAGAGACTGCAAGCATTGGAAAGCAGTCATATAAGGCGACTTGAAATATTAAAACAAAAACAATTGCATTCAGAAAGGTATGAACACTATAAATCAAAAATGTTGGCATGAACTTTCCAATTAAGATACATGCAGTAAAGTTACTTTTTAATCCATAGTTCTGTCGATGCTCCAAGGACGAAGATGGCATGTTGGTGCACAAAATGTGCAACGCAGGTTATTCCATCATGTTTGCAGCGAGCGCACACGTGACATCGTCTAATGCGATATGTGCATGCATCGTACAAGAGATGTGCAAAAACACCCCACTGGCAGGGCACACCTGAGGTTTTGTAAAATGTGTCATGTGCCCTTGAGCAACTAGTTTTCCACTTATTAAAAAAACCCTCAATTGCCATTTTGTGCAGGACCCACATACACATCTTTTTACGGAATGCCTTCTGTAGAATTTAATTTCTCTGGATAGAACATAAGTATGAGGGATGTTGATTTACTATTCCATCCTTCAGTCTGAGCAAGTCAGAGGTAATTACAAATTCTCTCAAATTAAATTGGACCAAGAGGATTACAAATTCTAAATAAAAAGGTAGAAGAGTCTTGACACCATAATAAAATGATTCACTTTTCATATTTTTACTTGCAGCTACACTTAGAAATCCGAATTCAACTGCGGCTTTTTCCATAATTCATGCGAATGACATCATCCGTGTCTCTGATTGCTAAAACATGTGTCCGAATTTTACAGTGTGCCTGCAAACAGGCATTTCCCCTAACAACGCTGCTCCCTATTACTACCAGCCATACATTTCAACAATCGTATATTAGATTTGTGTATGAGAGTTGGTGTCCGGGAGAGTATCCCTGATCCGGCGTTCGCATGACACTACTGCCAGGCAGACCATAACTGGCATCATTAGATATCAAAACATGGAGATATGCGTGAGAAGACTGAGCGAGCCGCAAGGTTGGAGTTGCTCATTTATTTTACGATGGCTATTATTCTAGGGTCCCTGCACTCAAGCTGTGCGTTGGAGGAGGAAGGCAAGGGTGGAGGAGGAATGCCGAGGGGGGCGGAGGGGGGGTCCATACAAATGGTGATCAGCACTCTAGGCGGGCGGGCGGGCGCGCAAGAAGCAGATGATGGCAGCTCTGCGCCTCCGTGCCCGTAGCAAAGCGCAGCGCGTCTAGTGAAAAACAAAAATAAAAGTGAAAAAAAAATGTCGGAATGCTGTTTACCTCTGCAGCTCTGGGACCACACACAGACAATCAATTGTTGAAAGACCCCTTTCAACAATTGATTGTCCGTGTGTGGTCACATAGGCGCACACTAGTGATGCGTCGGGGGCGTTCCTGAAGCGAACCGCACTTCTGTGCAGTGCGCATGCTTCTGTACGCTCGTACAGAGACATGCGTGCTGAAAGTGCATACCGAGGTATGCAAAATAGCCAAAAGTGGGCGTGGCTATGTGTGCCAAAACGATTGCCTTTTACTCGGTTTGGGGATAATTTCAGTAGGCAGGAGTAAAAGGATCATTAACAGTGGCGCTAAAGGGATGCATTCTTGGTAAGTTTACTATGTGTTTATTTCTGCCCACAGTGTACCTTTAAGAATAACCCATCTGCCCATGCGGTCTGCAAGGATAAGTTGGGCGTGAATGTGAGTATTAAAAATAATCACAGCCACGCCACGAGTGGTAAAAGCTTGCAGAGAGGTAAAAAAAATCACATTTGCTCAAAATTGTCGAAATTTATGCCTCTCGGCATAAGACAAATGAGTCTCCTGAATGCATAAGACATCAAGACCAGAAGTAAAAGTAAATTGGACTACCTCGGCCAGTTTTTTCGCATTTCTGAGGCCGTTGACATTCCATGACATCATAGTAAGTGACATAGTTGTAAAACAGCAGTGGGTATCATCCTCTCCTGAACCTCTAATATATAATTGATATGACTTGACAAATTAGCCTCATATGTATTTTTAGTTGCATTCATAAACATGTGATAACAACACGTCCCCCCAACCCACCCACCACCCCATTGGCTCCCCCTATACCAAATGCTCCCAAAACAAGGAGCGGGGAAGCCATTAGCCGGGTGTCTTCACCCTGAAAGCAAACAAAGCGATTAAAAATGTAAAAGCTGCCTGAAACAGGTCATCAATTCAAAATACTGAAACAAAAATGAGAACACTCATTCCGTGTGTGACGAGCTGGGTATAGCCAAGGACAAATCCATTGCAGACTCGGATTGAGCCGATGAAGATTTAGAGGCCAGAAACGAGAGTTCCTTGTCAGCATCCATAGCCGAAAAACAGTAGCGAATACGGCCTTGAAAAATGATTTTGAGTTTAGCAGGGTCTTGTAAGTATGCCTGGGCGCCCAATGCCCGAAAGCGATCAATGAATGGCCGAAGTTCCCAACGGGTGGTAGATGACATTTTAGAGAGATCTGTTCGTGCAAATATTTTGTAGCCGCGAACTGAGCGCGGGGCGTTAGGTTTAGCAGCCTTGGACATAAGATCACGAAGAAGCATATTTCCATATTTTACAATGATCGGATGAGGATTTGTAGATAGCTGTCGAGCCACTGGGCCAGCAGGAAGTCTGTGCGCCACTTGAAGCTCACGTTCCCAATTCCAATCTTTTATGTCGGGAAAAGCTTCCTTAAATAGTTGGATCATAAATTCTCTACATTGCGAGGGATCAGAGCCCTCATCACCTTCGGGGATGCCAAACCATTTCAGATTGATACGCCGGTTACGGTCTTCAAGGTCCTGTGTCTTACGTTGAAGTGAAAGAATTTCTTTAGCTTGTAAGCCGGTGTCCAGTTGGATTGTAGTAAGGGTGTCTTCGAGATTACTCTGTCTTTCTTCTAGCTCAATCATGCGCACATTAACCGCCTCCAGCTGGGAACTAACTTTCGACAATGTAGTCCCAAGTTCTTTGAATTGTAGATCAGTTTTTTCCTGTGCTGCGCGTATTTCCTCCCTAATAGCCTTCTGCCCAGAGTCCATTTGTATAGACAATTGTCGAATGAGGCTAGTAATGTCATCCCTCCCTCCATCCGCCATGCCTGGTATATGCAAGGAAAGAAAAGAATCCTCTAATGGAGCTCACGTATCGGATAGACGACAGAGTGTCTTTGACGGAGGGGAAGTGGTTGTTGTCGGGGAGGTGACGAGTATATTGGTTAATGAAGAGGATAGTAGTTCTGAA
>JASCRA010287916.1:0-11605 GCA_030264435.1 Desmognathus imitator
CATAACAACTTGAGTTCAGGAACCATTAAATGCAAGGAGACCTGACAATCTCATGAGGCCTACCAACCGAGTGAGTGTTGTATCAATTGGATACAAGGTGTGGGTATCAGGCACACCTTGTATCAATTGGATACAAGGTGTGGGTATCAGGCAAAAGCAACAGCCAATAAGGCAGTAGCCATTGAAGGCAACAGTAAAGCAGCCAGTTATGGCCAGATAGTATGTTATGTTATGTTATGTTAAACAGCATTTGTATAGCGTCTAGGATCACTATTGTGATTTTAAGGCGCTGACCTGGTGCCCTTCGGAGACATGTTAAGCTTTAAACAATTGGCCATAATTTTATCTTATGTGCACTTATATAAGTTGTCAAAGCAGGTCTTACCTTCGATGGGTCTCCTTTGTTTGGTGCTTCCGGGCTTCCCATCTTGGGTCGTGTGTGTGGTGGGTGGGCGTCATGTGTTCGTCATGGGTCTCTGGGTTGGGTTGCTGTGATGCGTCTTGGGTAGGTCTTGGTTGGAACTTGATTTTCAGTGGGTCCCATTCGGTTTGTTTTGGTGGGTCTCTGGGCTGGGGTGCTGTGGCGATTCTATATGTTGTTTACACCTAGGGTATTATGGCGGTTTGGTGATCCTATCGCTTAGTCTAGTATGGGTGTATTGACGTGGCCGTCTACATGTTGCCTGCATGTCGGGAATCGTGGCAGCCTAGCGGTCTCGTCGGGTAGTCTAGTAGGCCGGAGTCGTACATTAACTTAGTAGCGGTAATGGAGCTTGTACAGCCTGCTGCCATAGTCTATCTCTCAGCCCTACCATGGTTACTGTCTCATTAACCGTGAATATAGCTCTGCGGCGTAGCAAGCCCCCTGTCGGCCCTTAGTGATCTCTTCTGCTGGGCGTGTAGTCTTTCCTCTCTTTCACTGCCCCTATCTCGTCTTCTGGGCTCTATTGGCTTGGGCTGTTGTCTACCCTGTTAATCCTGGGCGGCCATGTTGGCCTGTATCGGATGCGTTTAACCCAGTTGTTGATCGAGGCTCTAGATTGGGTCCTGCAGTTACGGCTATGAATGGCGGGTGGCCATATGTTGAGCTTGGTCTCATGGAGGAACATCCTTCTAGTGTCCTGGTTGAGATTGTTTACGGCGGCCATCTTAGTTCATGACCGTCCTGCCCATGCCGTTGTTGATCTTGTCACCCTTAGTGCGTGGCTTGTCGGCCATGTTTATGTAGTAGTGCTATGCTCCTGTATGGGAGATGAATGTTTACGGTCGCTGTGCTTACCTTGTTGATAGCTGGCAATCTCCAATCCAGCCTGAGAGCTCCCGTTCAGCTCACTTAGCATGTTTATCATACCGTACAGTGTTACAAATGCATCAGTAAGCGCAAGACCTCCCCGGTCCGAAACCCCCCTCCCCGTTTTCTTTCTGCTTATTGTTTAGTCATTGGCGGTTATCGTCTGTCAGAACTGCCTATCTAGCTTGGCCTTGTTATTGGTATAAAGCATTAGGTATCTTTGAATGTAATCTTTGGAGTCATGTAATCAACAGCTCCAATTGAAATGTAATGGAAGTGTGTGCGCAGATTTAGCCCCATAAGTCTCAATGGGGGTTTCAAACAGGAAGGTTTGAAACTCTGACAGGTACTGAAAGAGTTAAACAAGATAGCTAGAAAAATATCAGGAACTTTGCTTGGAGCAGAGCAAGGTTTGGAACTAAGCAAAACCCTGGTGGGCCTGTGCATGGTACAGACTGGTTTCAGGGGCAGGAAGGTGAATGGGAGCCGTTCAAGTCCTGAAGGCAAGGGGAGAAATATGGTTCCTATCTAAATACAAATGCTTGTGCAGCCCGACTAGCCGGCGCTCTGTCAAAGAAAATTGATGTTCAGAACTGAACTCTTCAACTAGCGCAAATTCCTGAGCAGAACAAAGGAAATGCTGTCCCATAGACCAGCATTGAGAAATACACATTTTGGTAAATTATTCAAAATCATGGAATCAGACAAATGTGGGATTTTAAACATGTATAGAGTAATCATGATACATGCCAGCACATCAAATTCTAAGGAATTGAGCCACACATGACCGATTTATTTAAGGAAATTGCATATGGCCCATTTCAGCACAAATTGGAAAAATATAGAAGAAGCATGGGACATGGGAGCTTTTAGGCTACGTGGTAAACAGATTACTAGCTCTCTGAAGGCCTCCTAAGAAAGGTGAGGAGCTTTATTCTTCATGAGGGAGGTGTGTGTCATTGGGAAAGAGAAAAAAATATGATGGCCTGGTGTATATACACGGGGGCAATATTTAATCAGTTATAAAAAGTACTAACACTGATCAGATGGGCTATTATATGTGTTTCTCTTTAACTCTGGAATAAAACAAGATACAGGGTTCCAACGCACCTCTATGCGTGCGCGATAAAATTTACATTCAAAATGTACTGTACCATTTTGCTCTAATGTGCATCGTTAAAAAGATACAAAAGAAAAACAGATATTGGGATAAAAGTGAGTTTGCCTGTGACATCAGCAATAGAGGGGAGGAGTGGAATTCCCCTCCCCTCAGCAGCCAGGGATAAATCGAGCACACCCATTTAGGGCACACACACACTCCGACATTCAAGAACATTCCAGTGCTACAGGAGAGCGGACGACTGAGTCTGCTGAGCCAGCCAGCATTCCTGAGGGAGGGGGAAGCTCTGCAGAGAAGCGCAGCGCAGAGCCAGCGGGGCTTTCACTCGTGTTTATGAAATGACACGCTGTGAAGGGCCTGCACAATCTATGAAACCAGCTGGAGCCTCTCGAGAAAACAGGAGACTCTTGTGAGCTGAGATACATCACTTCAGGTATAAATGCGTAAGAATTGTTGCATGAAGCTGTCCAAATGATTATTTAAAAACGGATTGAATGATTTAGCCATTGTTTGTTGAATAAGTGAGAAATCTGTGAAACTAAGCCTGACGGTTTACTTGGGTGACTGTAGACACACATAGCTATTTTTGGGATGATCATTAAACAGCTGAAACCCAAGCCGTGTGATTCTGTAGTCAGTCAGATATTAATGGTCAGAGGGAGATCCTAATTAAGTTTACAGTGTGATATATATTTTTAAATATACCTTGGCTATGTCATTCAATTAAGTCAGATGTTAAACTTAAGTGGAAAGCATTTATCAATCCATTAGGGGTTACAGCTGTTGAACGCACAAAATAATGTGGACCTTTCATTGAAATATTTTATGATACAGAACTGAAATGAAAAGTAATACATGGGGTGCATTAAGGTAATCCCAAAACGTTGAAGAGGTGTCATGAAAATTGGAAACTTGTGTTAATAATTACTGATCTACACAGGGGAAATGTGGATATAATTGTATTTGGAGTGACTTTGTATTGAGACATGGAAACATGGGATGGAAGATGATCCCTGCATATATCTTTGGTATGTTGTATTTTCAGTAGAGATTTTCAATAGTGATTGCATATCAGGTAATGACACAATATATGTATGTGTCTTCATTTTGCAAGTAGGATGGACAAAACGAAGTGAGAAAATGTTGCAAGGGAATACTTGTTGGATAATAAAATGGATATAGTGTTAACCAGAAATTATTGAGTAAGAACAGAACTGAAATTGATGATGCTATATAGAAGGAATTGATTTTTACAACTATTTTATCTATGCTTATATAAAAAACTAAATTTGTATTAACAAAGTGTGTCAGTGTTTTTTTGAAATGTGGGTGTATTGTGTGAGATTGTCTAGAGGTTTTGGAACTCATGTACAAATCGCTGAATGGCAACATTTAGGGGTTATGAATAAGACTTGGAAAAGATTAAATAGATTTAAAGTGGAGTAGGTTCGAATTAGATCAGTTTATTCTACAAATGGAGGTCCCATACTGTGATGTGATTTTAACCCTGGAGTGTGGCGATAACCACCTATGAATTAATAATTGTGAAAAGAAAGTATTTTGATTTTTAAGTTTTTTTGGGGGAAAAATATATTTGTCCTCCACTTTGTGACGGTTATTGTCATTTAAACCTTTCAGTCATGACGACCATTACAAGAGAGGCCCTTTTAGAGGCCACTGAAGTGAACCTCTACAGCCTTGTAGATACAAAGGCAGTCTCTGTGCAAGAGTGGATTCTGACCCAGAACAAGATTCTGGAAGAAGGTCCGGATGATACCTTGCACAAAGACAGTCACGTCCTAAGAAATGCATTGGCATTGTTTGACGCCACGGACAAAACTGAAAAGGCCAAGTGCTCCATAAGTCTTTGCGCAGCGTTATGGTTTACGCATATACATGTGAGGAAATTGTTAATGCAGAGTAGTGACGTAGCAAATGATTTGCAGGGTCAGATTGACATACTCCAGCAGAGAACAGATGATATGACGAAGGTAGTATCAGCTAAGAATATACAATTAGACACCAGTGTCACTGAATTGGGCAAAGTACGCGCGATAGCAGATGAGCGTGTGACAGAAGTATTGAAAATACAAGCTGAATTGAAAGACGCAGATCTAGAGTTGGCTGCTATGAAGGGTAAAGCTAGAGACTTGGCTGAGCAAGTTACAGAAATGCAAAAGCAAATAGAGGGATTTGAAATCGTTGAGGCACGGCAAATTAACAAATTAGCTAGGCTGCAAGATGAAATACAAGAATTGTCACAAAACAAGGGCAAGTTGGAGATGCAAGTCGCAGATTTGCAAGATGTGTGCGCAGCTGAGGAAACAAAAATGAACGCACTTTGCGCTGAACTTAGGCAGGCCAATCAAACTGTGGCCGACATGACTGAGGAAAGGAGTTCATTTGAAAAGGGGATTTATAATTGGCGCATTAAATATAATGATTTGGAACGGGAGTATGAATTGTATAAGAATGAAATGACAGAACGCCAGATAGAACACCGCAAGTGCGTTCAAAGCAGAGAACAGGCAGAACGGCGCGTACAGACTTTAAATGAGGAATTGACCAAATGTAGAAGTCGTGAGGAATTTCTGGCGTCTGAAAATGACAACTTGCAATCCCAACTGACACGATTGCCAGTTTTGGAATTGCAGGTCCAGGAATTAAGTAAGAAATTAGATGCCCCTAACGTTTTGCTGCCCCCTAGTGGTGAGTTACCGCATAGACCATTCTCTGCAGGGCTAATTCAAAGGCCCAGTGTTTCACTTCCAGACAGGTCTGCAACTGGGAGAGGGTATGAAATTTTTAGTGTGGCAGTGCCCTCTGGTGGCGCATTGCAGCATAGCAACCCTTTTCCATATGAACAGGGGAGAGCCACCCAGTCGTATTTTGAACAACCACCCACTTTAAATACTATTACTAATACAACGACCACGTATAGTTTATGGAATACTCGAACCTCTATCAGTCCTACAGCAGAGAGATATACGCCAACCTATGTGCTGGAAAAAAATGTGCGCGCTGCTGAAATTATTTTAGATGGGTTTTTGCCAGATCGTGCGCAAGAAAAAAACGCACGCAGCAATGCAATTTGGGCTAGTGATTTGGAGAGACTGCAGGTCACTGAAATTGCAGTGAGTGAGCCTGCGCGGACCAGTAACACCTTAACTGCCCCAGCAGGGGGCATTGTAGGGAGAAATAGCGTATTAGCCCCAAGCCGAACTGTGGGCACCAGTGGCAAGTATAATTCTATGCCACACCAAGACTTAAGTGAAGATGAATGCGAAGTCCCCAGGTCCAGTAGAAAGAAAGATAGAAGCAGGAATGTTCCAATGGACGATTTTGATGAAATCAGACAGGTCCAAAAATTATTGACCCCATTTGCCAGGGAGTCCAAGGTTTCAATTCATACCCACCTGAACCTTTATGAAAAGATCATGCGCAGCTTCGGAATTGATAGCACTTTCAAGCAAAAGAAGTATCTGTCCTGGACCTTTGCAGGTTCTGAGCAGAATTTCTTCTTAAGCCTTGATCTTAATGATTTTGAAACATGGGCTGATCTGAAAAAGGTTGTGTTACGTCAATACTCATTACACCGAAATACCCAAGAAGCCCTCAGGCATGCACTGAACCGGAGTTGCTTCCCGAATCAGAACCCCCGGGCCTTTTTTCATGTCCTTAAAAATGCGTTCTCACAAGCCGATCAGGACTTCGATGTGGAAAGTTCCACGTTTAAAAATACGTTTTTCCATGGCTTACCCTCTGTAATAAAAGTTCAGCTTGCATTGACTTATGATGGATCCCAAAACCTCAAATGGATATTAACGCAAGCCCAGCGCATCTTTGAGGTGTCAAAAATGTTAGAACAAAAAGAAAATAAACCAAAGTCCTCTGTTGCCAAGAATGTCAGTGAACTAGACAAAGCAGACCAGCTCGGTCTAGAAGCCGGAGCGAAACAGGGAAATGATAATCAGCCCAAGGGCAAGAATTCTAATCAGAAAAATGTGAAATGTGCTATCCCCAATAGCAGTCAACAAAATTCAGGGTTCCCCGTGTCCAAAAATTACAAAGGGAATAGACCCATACAAAATTACATTTATAGACCAAACGACAGAAGTAGGAATAATTCAGGTAATAGTGGAAATGAACGCCCTTCCCAAAACAGAGAACCCGCAGAGGGGGGGGCAAGGAGAGCGCAGGAATTGGGCCCCCCGGAATGAACAAAGAGAATGGGTGAGACAAGTTGAACAAAATAACTGGGGAAGGCAAAGAGATAGATTGCCCCCTACAGGTAGAGAGCGGGAGCACCAGCCCTCCAGATTGGAAACTATTGAGCACCAGGTTAGGTACTTAGCTGATGCAATGGGAGGCTTTCTACATGCGCAGGCACAATCAGAAAATAGGGCGCTGCACAGTCAGACGCAGGAAGGCACAGAAAATGCAAATGAATGACAGACTGGAGGAGTGGGCCCCTTTGCGTGTGCAGGCACAGGGGGGGTGGTGAAAATAGAGAGGCCTATCCCCCTGTCTTGAGCACAAGGGGGGACCCCTCCTTGCAGCCTAGGGGGAATGAAATTGAGAAATGCAGTATGACAAGGAAAAAGGTAATGAGATTTACTGAGGGTGCCCCACTAATTCACGAGTATGAACTAGAGGCCGCCCCAGGTGGTGAGAAACACAATTTCAAAAATTGTAAACAAGCCCCAAAGGAGAAGTGGGTTGATGCATTAGTGATAAAACAAATAGAAAGGTTGGAAGCTGAAAATCAATGGGAGACTGGGAGTGTAATGGGTGAACAAGAGATGACCACTATAAGGGTTAAGCAAAGCCCTGTGTGTGAATCTCTACCCATGTCCAAAGTGGGCGAACAAGAGGCGACAGCCACAGGAACTGTCCAAAACCCTGTGTCTGGGTCACTGCCCACATGTGAGACAGGCAAACAAGAGATGTCAGACACAGTGCTCATTCAATGCACTACGTCTGGGACTCTGTCGCAGAGTGAAAAGGGAAAACAAGAGGGCCAAAGGTCAGGGGATATTGAGGTCTGTGCCATTGAACCTCCTCCCAAGTGTGAGAAAAGTAGACAGGTAATCTCAGATGTGGAGGTTGAACCCTCTAGCTCTGAACTTCAGTCAAGCTGTGGAAAAAGAAAACTACAGTCTCCAGAGATAGAGGCATAGGTAGGTAAACAAGCTTTATTAAAGCACATGCTCCAAAATGCAAAAAGACATACAATCAAAAACACGTATTTTACAAAAGATACATTTCATGCTCCGAGTAGAAAAAATATATACACTAAAAACACATATATACAAGAAGGTACATTTCGTCAAACTATTATATTAATATGATCAACCAGACAATACAGGTTACATTTCCTTTTCACAGAAAAGATAACCATTACACAAAAAAAAAAAAAAAAACCATCTCATAGATAAATAGTTTGCGGAATAAAACGATTAAAAAATAAAAATAATATTGAATGAAATCACCAGTCAATATAAGCATAAGGTAATATAGAGCCATTAGGCGACGTGTCAGGCTACAGTTTTGGCACAGTTAAGCTCCGTACAGAAATACAATGATGGGAAACATCTCTGGAAGCATATAAGACATAACACCACCAACATATAAGAATCAACTGACGTGGATGTAAAAATTGGTCAGTTGTACATCTCTGCCATGGTTACTAAGTTTTTATAGACATGAACATAGATCTATTATGGAACAGTACCACTGACTACTGATTGTTTTGTGAATATGGAAATGAATACATCAGGTTTACTTAACTGTCTACAGATCTTATTACATGCTCTAAAGTATCGTTCAAGGGCGAAAATGACTCTAATTTCTGATAATTGTTTTAAGTAACACATCAGAGGGACTAGATTGTAATAACCTAAGTCTCTGCACAATGGTAAAATTGTTCTTTTCCTTGGTATTTCAAAACACGGACAAAAGAACAACAGGTGCATTAAGGTTTCAGGGCCTTCTTCGCATAAACAAGTAATATCGCCCAAACTTAACTTAAGTCTAGCCTTTTGATCGCTTCTTACTAACAGGGATATTCTAAATCTCGTAAGTAGTTTACGTGCCAAGGGAGACATCGGAATTGTGAGATACAAAGGCAGAGCAACAGTAGAAAGGGGCAGATAGTCCCGAACTGACCTCAACAATAGCCCAGCATCCTCAAGCTCATTAGACATGAGGGTTTGGAGAGAAGTCTTTAGATCCTTCAGTTCAGCCCTAGACGGTGGATTTGACACAATGCTAGATAATGACCTATTCAAGAGATTTCCAAGTTTCTCAATGCCCTTCAGCCAGGAATTGTTCGCAGAAGTGGAGTGAGAAACTACATCCGCAACCACCGACCTTGTAAAGTCTGATGGAGCTCTGGTAAGAATTTTACAGAAGAATACAAACGGGGCAACCCGGATTGAAAACTGTATGGGTGTTAAACATGATTCTTTATAGAGTATCTGTCTCGCTATGATTCTTTATAGAGTATCTGTCTCGCCAGGTGAAACAGCCCGCGCCCCAAACTGACAGCACGCAGCAAGCAGTGGAATGTAATGTTCCCCCTGTTAAGGTGGCTGCGGTGAGGAATGTAGCCATCTCTGAAGAGTCAGGTGTCAAAAATAATCCTTTAAAAATGTCCAACATAGATGTGGTAAAGAGAGAAATGGTTAAAAATGCTCACTTCTTGTGTCATATTCGGAAACAGGGTGATAGGTATTTCTTACCTGTCAAGGTACAAGAAGAGTTCAAAATGGAGGCACTGCTAGATTCAGGAGCAGAGGTCTCACTAATATCACAGGAGATGTATGAGAAAGTGTGCAATGGAAATGCTAGTACAGGTAAAGTAAAGCTTGTGCCAGCTCCCGAACAGCTGCACAACTTCAATGGGCAGGAGGTCCCAGTCATGGGCATGTGCACATTGAAATTACAGATTGGAAAGCACCGGATGACACATCCAATGAGAGTTGTCCCTTTAACATCCTTTCAAATGCTTGTTGGTGGAGACTGTCTGGTGAGATTGTCGCCTCTCATTGACTACTGCCATGATGTGATTTGGTCACAAGTAAATAAACCAATCCCGTTGAAACAGGTGAGTAGGGTTGCAGCCACAGACCGCTCAAATCACTGTATAGAGACTAGAACACATTCTGTAGAGGTGTATTTCAGAAACACACAAGTGCCTGAAATAACGACAATCACCAAAAGTGCGCATCCATTCACCAGTGAATGGAAAAATGGGAAAATGACAGTACATCTGAGAGATGACAAAGAATGGAAATCAGAGTTGGATGGGAATTGTTTACGATTTTCAATCAGGATGAGAATGCATGAAGGTAAGAACGAGCCAAGTGCAGAATGTAGACAAACCCAAATGATTACAAAACTGACACAGGTGGATGAGCAATGGCTGGTCCCGGTACAGTTAAATCACCAAAACCAGGAAGTCCAGGCTAAATTAAACTTGGTGGGTGAGCGCAGTTTGGTGAAAGAGGAAGACTTTAACAAATTACAAGGAAACAACGTATTATTGTTTCAGCCCATGATAAATAAGACAGTGAAGGGGCTGGATGATCCAGATTCTATTCATCAGGTCACGGGCCGAGCGATGATACCGATCACCATTGGGGGTAAGTCCATGTGGCATAACTTCCTGATAGTGAGGGGAACTCAGAGCAGTGTTTATCTGGCACAGGATATTCTGCACAGGGTGGCAGCCTTTATTGATCTGCACCAAAAATGTCTCTGGGCAAAGATACAAACGCCGTGGCAGTTCTTGGATGCTGAAACAGCATTTAAGAGCGACCAGGTAGCGCCGTACGCCGTGGAAGTTGAAACAACTAAGGAAGTGGTAGTTCCAGCCAATACTAGGCAGGTTACTGTACACTTGAATGTCAGAAAGGGACAGGAGTTGCAAGGAAGTAGAGATGTTTTTGTCAATATAAACAAGGAGATTAAAGATCTGGGTTTGGAGGTTGCATACACGCCCCTGGTAGAATTTCAAAAGGGGAGCTGCAAAATACTCATTGATAATCTGAACTGCTATGGTGTCACTTTGAGAAGTGGTCTGTTAGTAGGAACAGCATTGTCTGATCAATATTATGCAGCTGACCTGTCAACCCAAATACTGGGAGTTATACCAGAAATGCAGGAGCAGGAAGAGGGAGTTACATTTAGTGAAATATCTTCTCTCCCTCTAGGGAAGTATACAATTCAATCAGTATACCCACATGAAGCAAGCGGTGATACCCAACATGTCATAGAAGGTGAGTACATCGTATTTAAAATAAATGACCCGGATTGGCCTCTAATAGAAGGACTGACCGAGGAGGGAGAGCCCAGGCAGGTCGGAGCTATGGAGTTGACACAGAAGTTAGAGGAACAGTGTGAGATAGATAAAATTCAAACTTTTCCTGAGTTTGACAAGTTAGTGAATGAGCAGATAGAGAAAGCGGATGGCTGCACAACGGATCAAGAAAGGGAAAAGTTAAGACAGGTCATGATAAAATTCAAAGGTGTCTTCTCACGGGACTCATATGACTGTGGGCTGACAGACTTACATGTAGTGAAGATTGAAACAGACCCTAATCTTCCTCCAGTCTTCCAGAGACAATATCGGTTACCGCTAGCGTCTATGGAAGCATTGGATGAAATCATTAAAAACCTGGAAAGTAGGAAAATAATTCGTAAAGCGCACAGTACTTACAATACTCCAATTCTGGCGATAATGAAAGCGTCAGGGAGTTGGCGTCTTTGCTCTGATTTGAGAAAATTAAACCAGAGAATACACAAATCTAGATGGCCTCTTCCATACATAGATTTAGGGTTATCGCAAGTCCAGGGGTCAAAGGTCATGACATGTCTCGACCTGACTAGTGCTTACTGGGCTCTAAAAGTTCAAGATCAAGATCAACACAAGCTAGCGTTTAGCCACAGGAATATGGGCTTCTGTTTCCAGAGAATGCCGTTTGGACTTATCAATGCAGGGTCCGAATTTAACGTATTTTTGACAAAGGCTTTGCCTGATGCGCAGCAACGTGGGACCATCACCTACGTTGATGATGTGTTAGTGAAAAGCCCTGACTTGGAAAGCCATTTCATTGAAGTTGAACACGTGCTCCAGCAACTGATGGATGCAGGTGTCAAGGTATCATTGCAAAAAGCACAGTGGTTTCGTA
>JASCRA010298985.1:0-11568 GCA_030264435.1 Desmognathus imitator
CATAGGGATTGTGTAAACGACCAATCACACCACAAAACTGGTGCAGCCATGGAAGAAAATCAAGCACTGAAATGCCATGTTATTAAATAGTTTTAAAAATAAAAAGGAATTGCATTCAGGCAACTAAGAACACTTAAAGGGAGACCACGTGACATGCCGTGGTGAGCAGACGTGTGCTGCAGAGCTCCGCTCCTGGGAGGGCGCCAACTCGCTGAAACTAATACCTTTGGACCGCTGAAAATTCAGATTGAACGAAAAACTTTGTATTTTAAAGCACACCGTAGACGCTGATGGCTGGAAAGGAGAATAGAAGGCAGAGGAATATCCCTGAATTCTCAGCTCGCAAGCTAAGTGCAGACCGCATGGAAGGAGCGCGGGAGCGCGCGCGACGGATGGTGCAGGAAATGCGGGGATGGCAGAGACGAGTCAGACCTCGCAATGCATAACTGTGGAACTGAAAAAAATAATGACGGAACTTACTGGATTTCGAAACGAAATGACGACCAGAACGGACCGGATGGAAATCAAAATGGATTTATTTCAGACTCGATTCACTAGCATGGACGAAAAAATGAAAGAGATGGAAGAACGGATATCAATGCTGGAAGATCGGATAGCACCGGTGGAGCAAACAGCGCACACCAATACGAAGAACCTCAAAGGGGCTATGGACAGGCAGGATGACCTGGAGAACAGAAGTAGGAGATGCAACGTACGCATTTTGGGTCTCCGAGAAGGGGTTGAGAAGAATCCGAATGCGGAATACTTTGAGAAGCTTCTGAAAGAGTTATTTCCTGATGCCCCATTTACCCCCTTCTTTTCTGTTGTCAGAGCACACAGGACACTGGGTCCGAGACCCGCTCCTGGAGCACCGGCTCGGGCGATACTAGTGAGGTTTCTCCACTACAGGGACAGAGATGTCACGCTAGCAGCGGCACGGCTAGCTGGCGAAGTAAGGTATGAAGGAATGCGGCTGCAGTTCTATCAAGATTTGTCGCTAGTGGTACAAAGAGCTCGGAAAAAATTTGAAACAGAGAAGGTAATGCTCCGAGAACGTAACATTCAGTATGCGATGTTGTTTCCAGCGAAACTGAGGTTGGTTGTAAATTACCGCGCACACTTCTATACTGAGGCAGAGGCGGCATGTGCGTTCATAGAGACTTTGCCTCGGACTATCCCAAGGGGTCTGGAAGCACGTACAGCGAACAATGGTGATCGTGCTGAGAATAATGAATAACTGCTGTCAGGACACTGGAAAGAAGCGCTGATGTCGTTTTTTCATAAGTAACTAAAAGATAGAATAAGCTGAAAAGCGGTTGGAACAGATCTACAGGTCGACCGTGACAAGGACACTGAGACGGATGAATGTGGACTCTGACATTGAACTTGATTTTTCTTTGATGTATACTGTGATTTTAATGGCAAATTGGTTTATGATCGGTCGGCATGTGCTGGTCACTATTGCAGATTCGCCATTACAGACAAGCCTCGTGGTGAGTTCCAAGTCCCACTTTTCTTTCTCGTTCCCTGCCCTCGTGTCAAAGCTGCCCCTTCTGCCCTCTCCCTTCTCTCCCCCCTCCTCCCTTCCTCCCCTCCTCCTTCCCCCTCCTCACCCTCCTGCTCCCTAACCATCCTCCAGTCGTAAAGCTGTGCGGAGGGTCTTTAAATGCAAATGACATTCGAGGCGGTGTTGTCATTTCCTGGCGGGAGGCATAGGGGCACGACGTTGCCCCCGGAACAAATAGTATGCTTCTGTAACGCTGATGGAGGATGCTGGCGAATCAGAATTGCGTGCGACTGGGGGGTCACGTGATGAGCGGCTGAAAGGGAGGACGTGAAGCGCCGTGCTCCTGCTGGGGCGGAACGAATATCCGTGGAAAAATCCTGCATTCTCCGGTGAACCGCAGAATAAATACTAACAAAGTGTGCCGGAAGCGCTGCTGCACTTGAAGATGCCGAAACCACAGGGGAAAAATCAGCGTACGATGAAGGATTTTACTAAGAAGGCGGTGGGGGGAGCTCCCATGCGGTCTTCACAAAATGGCGCCGCGGCGGCGGAGGAGATGTCGGATGGGGAAACTGATGAGCCCACGGTCAAACAACTGCTGTTGGCACTGCAGGGGTCGCTCTCTGCGGTGGTGGTGGCGCTAGAAAAGCTGACCGCTCGCTTTGATGGTGAATCCGCCAGGGTTACATCATTAGAATCCCAATTACGAGAAGCGGAGACGCGCATTGGCGCCCTAGAAGATGAGCTAGAACCGCTACGGAGGAAATCAACGGCAACCGAAAAGCAACTCAAAGAAGCCATGCGGAGGATTGATGACCAAGAAGCCAGGGGGAGGCGCAACAATATTCGTCTGGTGGGACTGCCGGAGTCCAATTCCATGGGTTCCATGGAGCAGCTGATGGAGAAGGTAATACGAACTGCCCTGCCAGAGATACAGCTCTCCCCGGGATTTGCAGTGGAGAGGGCTCATAGAGCGCTCTTTGTCCGCCCTCCCCCTGGGGCTCCCCCACGCGCCATAATTATGAGAGTGCTGAGCAGTAGAGATAAAGATATAATACTCAGGGCAGCGCGTGTACATGGCGAAGCAATGTATGAAGGGGCTAAGATATCCTTTTATCAGGACTTTACCCAGGATGTACAAAAAATGAGAAGAGCCTTTTGGGACATAAAGCAGGCGCTGAGACGCAGGAAAGTAATATACGCCATGCTTTATCCAGCTAAGCTACGTATACAACATGCTGGAAAAGCACATTTTTTTACAGAGCCTGGGGCTGCTGCCGATTTCATAGAGCGCCACCTGCAGTGCTCTCCATGCAATGGCAGCAACGACAGCACCCCAAGAGGTAGCGTGCGGAGCTCCCCTGCGGCGAGGAGGGAGACGACAGATGTGATTGTTGAACTTACGGATTCGCAGGTGCTTCATATGGACGCTATGCTGGACAATAACGATTGAAGAATCCTGATTAACTGCAGGCTGGGCTGAGTGGGAACGGCGCCTGGACGCTAGGCTAGATAGTGACGATGAAAATAATACCTAACATCTATATGCTGGTCACTAGAGGAGCTACAAACTGAATTAGCCCCGGCAGGGTAGCACGCTGGCAGCTCGGAGTGGTGACCCACGTGTTGTTGTAATTGTTATTGACACTGAAACTGGAGTTTAGTATGGGTTTGGTTGATTGCATTGATGATTTAAAATTGATGTTTGTTTACAAGGGGTGTGCTAGGCCTTGGTTGGGGTGTGGGTCTGAGCGTGGGTGGTGGGAAGGGTTTTTACAGGTTTTATTTTTAATCAATTTTATTACAGTCATGATGAACTTGATGCACTATGAATGGAAACTGGAGGTAGAACCTAGAAAACGCGAAATGTGTATTATAGAATGTCTGATTTTTTATTTTAAGGAAACTGAACATGAACTTGGAAGCCTGATTGTTATGATGTATGGTGTTATGGTGGGGTGGAAGTGTGAAATTGTTCGATCGACAAGAGTGAAATGTAGATATGGCTTGTAGAATGTTATCTTGGAACGTACGAGGGCTGAACAATGTGGTTAAAAAACGTAGAATTATTTCATTGGTGAACTCTCTGAAGGTGGGAATCCTCTTTCTACAAGAAACTCATCTCCTTAATACTGAGGCCAAAGAATTTGCTAAATCCTGGGGCCCACAACGGTATTTTGCAGAACATACAGGAGGGTCCCGAGGAGTGGGGATATTATTGCACAAGACGCTTCCTTTTAGGGTGGAGGGAACCATAGTGGACCCCGAAGGTAGATATGTGTATGTAAAACTCACACTTCATGGAGCCAAGATGCAACTCCTAAATATCTATGGACCTAACATTGATAGTCCACTTTTTTATGAGGAACTGTTGCGTGTGTTTGATGTGGCATGGGGAGGTTACTGGATTGCAGGGGGAGACTGGAACCTGACTCTTTCTCACTGCCTAGACAGATCGAGAGACATATCGGGTAGGATTTCTAGGGCAGCGAAGGTTATATTGCAATGGATGGATAACCACAAGATCATAGATGCATGGCGATTTGCGAATGGTGAGAAAAGAGAGTACTCGTACTATTCAACTGTGCATGATAGTCACTCGCGAATAGATTATTTTTTGGTTTCTGACACAATGATGGGCAAGATTAAAGAAAGCACCATAGGGGCCCGACCATTCTCTGATCACAGCTACATATTATTATCCTTTGAGATCCCAGCACGCATTACTACTGCTCCCAGATGGGTATTTAAGGCCCAAGCACTTATGGATACTGCCTTTGAAGGAGAGCTGCGGCGAGCAATTGTAGAATTTTTGGATGTTAATAGAGTTGAACATACAAATGCAGTGAATACTTGGTGTGCCCTAAAAGTATATGTACGTGGGATATGTATATCATTAGAAGGTAGTATGTTGAAGGCCCTACGCAAAGAAATAGTGAACTTAAGATTAGATTTGGAGAAGCTTGAAACAGAGCGAGCCACTACCCAGGTAACCTCCTTTAATGTAGATATCAAAAACAAAAGTATGTTGCTAGAGGAGGCTATAGATAATGAGTACAAATACTTATCCTGGCCGGCGAAGGTTTTGTCGTATGCCCAGGGCGAACGGCCGAGTAGGATTCTGGCCAGACTGGTACAGGCGGAAAAAGGCAGGGCATGTATAGAATCGGTGGAAGACGCATATGGGAACCCTTTGATCACGGATGATAGTATTCGTGAGAGATTTTATGATTACTTCAGTGAATTCTATGCGGCACGCCCTCAGGATTATAATGCAACGCCTGAGGGCTATTTGGCTGATATGGCTCTCCCGCAGATAAGACCGGAGATTAGAGCTGAACTAGAAAGGGAGTTGGAAGAATCTGAAATTCGAGGTGCGGTCAAAGACTGCCCTATGGGTAAAGCACCGGGGCCAGACGGGCTTACCAATGCTTTTTACAAACACTATATAGACTTACTGGCCCCGCTCCTGCTTGCAATGTTGAGAGAACTGGTGACTAAAGGTAGCGTGCAGCATGAGCTCACTGTGGCCACGATTATTTTATTGTTGAAACCGAACAAGGATCCTAAGTTGGTAACCTCATACAGGCCCCTATCACTTATCAACCAAGATATGAAAATACTAGCTAAACTTCTTGCTATACGGCTGCAAGACCAGATGCCGGTGTTGGTCTCTAGAGATCAGAATGGATTCATACGTGGAAGGTCCACGTCTGATAACCTGAGACGTCTGGCCACTGTGATGCAGGGAGTGGATCGAGACTCATACAATGCAATTGTGTCGTTTGATGCTGCTAAGGCATTCGACTCGGTTGCATGGCCATACATGTTTAGAGTACTATCAGAGATGGGGATGGGGCCCAAATTCTGTGGTTTGATAAGACTGCTATATGACCAGCCAGCAGCGCGGATTTTGGTGAATGGAGCACTGACGGCTCTACTATCTATTAAAAGGGGGACAAGGCAGGGCTGCCCCCTGTCCCCACTCATTTTTGCATTAATGATGGAACCATTGTCAATCCGGCTGCGGGAGGGACTGAATGGAGAGGGTATTCAGAGAGGCGACTGTCATCTGTTGGTCTCTCTCTATGCTGATGATTTATTGGTATATTTGCGTGATCCCCGAGATAGTTTGGCAAGAGTGTTGGAGATTGTCCGGCAATTTGGGGAAATTACAGGCATATTGATGAACTGGGAGAAATCGGTGTTGTACCCATTGGCGCGGAGTGTAGAGGAGGCGCTAGACGGTACGCTGCTGAGTTATGCTCCGGAGGGATTCAGATACCTGGGACTTTTTATAACTATGGATGATGCCAAGTATTTCAGTGAAAATTTAGAAAAACTATTGGAGTATTTTAAACCCAAGATTGACGGTTGGCTTCGTCTTCCCTTGACACTTGCGGGCAGGATATCACTTTTGAAAATGGTGGTGCTGCCTAGATTTCTGTATGTGTTTGCAAACTACTTCTTACCGCTTACGGCGGCATTTTTTAAAAGATGCGACAGAATGTGTCGAACACTAGTATGGGGGAATAAACAGGCTAGAATTTCATACCAAACGCTCACCCGGCCATATGATCTTGGCGGAATGGCAGCGCCACATTTTCAGCTGTATTATGAAGCATCACAGCTTCGCTATCTGGCACCCATGCTTAATCAAGACTCGCCCCCACCCTGGATGGAACTTGACACAGTGGTTGCTGGCTCGGTAGACATTCCCACACTGATTAATGTACCTCATCTGAGACATAAGATACCCAGGTCCCCCTTGAAAGTGGCTATAGGGATCCTAGCTAGACGATGTATATTGGAGGGCTCTGCCTGTCCGTTTTTTGCCGAGACTCCACTTAAACATTCTCTGTTTTCCACACTGACACACCTGAGAGGATTGATATTGGAGTGGGAGGAACTGGGATTAGTGGTGATTGGTGATCTTTTTCAGGGAGACAATCTGAAACCCAAAAATCAACTGATGGCTTTGCTAGGCAGGAATCTTAGATCGGCGTTTGGGGTCCACCAGCTATACTCCCTATATAGGCAATATTGGGATCCCCAGTTTACCCGGCCCCCTGAGGCTGACACTCTTCGGCTGCTTCATGAAATGAAAGAATGGAGCAAATTGATAACGCACATATATGATGGGCTATTGAGATTGCAACACAAAGAGCCTATAGCTGCGAAAACAAGATGGGAAGATGATCTGGGGAGGGAGCTAACGAAGGAGGAATGGCAGGTGGCATGTAAACATGTGACAGAAGTGGGCCTACCTGCGCGCTATAGATTGATCCAATATAAATACCTTACACGCTACTATATGACTCCCATGCGCATCGGAAGGTTTACACAGGGATATGACACGTCCTGTCCCCGCTGTCAGTCGCCTGAAGCTGGCCTATTGCATCTGATATGGGATTGCCCATTGATTGTTGTGTACTGGGATGCTGTTTTTGCGGAACTGGGAAAAATTATAGACTTCACACTGCCTAGAACCATAGAGGTAGTATTCCTGGGGGGTAAAACCGGACTAAAAGGAGTAGCTAAAAAATTTGTATCCATGGCATTGCTGCTGGCTAAAAGGGAGATTGCCCGACTGTGGATGAGACCCGCCCCTCCAACCCTTGGTTATTGGATTAGAGCTTTACTATACACCCATGAAATGGAATCGAAATTTGTTGAATACCTGCCCAGGGCAAATCGCCCTGCTGACATGTGGCAATGGTTTGTAGAGCATCTGCAGAGGAAGAGGTTGCCTTCTGATTCCCCATTGAGAGATGGGACGCCACTATAGGGGCAATCTCTATTCTATCCTCTTCCCCGGAATAGTGTGGGATCTTGGGAATGATATTACACAGGGTTTACCTCTGTGGCCAAGTAATCCCTGGCAGTACTATGTATTGGGGAGATCTACTACCGGTGTGAAAGAAATAGACTATGGTACTGAAACAAAAAGCCAGGATACTGATGATGCACATGACACGCCCACTGGTCGCTGCAATGAGACAGCTGACTGCACTACCTCGCCACAGACCTCATTGTCCCTACTGTTATAAAGCTTACTAAATATATAAATTCGCTATTGTAAGATGTATTAAATTAATATGAATGAAATGTAGATAACCATCGCTGGTAGCTCTGTATCGTACACTGTGATGAGAGAACACTGTATAGGTTACCTTGTACTTGACTGATTGAATGAAATTTCCGTTTTTTTTTTTTTTTTTTGTAAATAGTATATTGAGGACGTTAAGAATGAACTGTATGTTGATTTATGTTTTTGTGTTTTGTATAAGAGGAAGAAAATTTGAAAAATCTTTTAATAAAAATATTTAAAAAAAAAAAAATACTATTTTCTAAAGACATAGCCACTCCCCTCATCACACATTTACACGCGTCCCATAATCTAGTACCAGAGTCTACAGTTCCTTTATTAAGATCAAAATATTCTGTAAGGGCGGTCTCCATTGTGGCTTTAAAGACAGGGTCTTTATATGAGCGTGGCTTATTACGCCATAAGCGTAGCCTATTGTTGTTCCTGCCTACATCACATTCCATGACCACAGGAGAGTGGTCCGACCAGGTGCGAGGAAGTATAAACGCATCTGATACGCAACCATATAGCTGAGTGTCTGCGAAGAAGGTGTCTAGTCTGGTATATAAATCATGGACTGTGGTGTAATGCGTATATTCCCGCTTTCCAGGGTTCCACACTCTCCACACATCTACCATATTATGTGCATCCATTTGTTCCAGCCACGTCTTAGCTGACCTTGGCGTGGCTCTATTTATACCTCTAGATCTATCATTGCTATCATCTAATGTGGTATTTAAATCTCCTCCCATGCACCAATGATGGTCTGGGAAGTTCATACAGTGTTCAAACAGTGAGACAACAAAAGAGGCATCGTCAGTGTTTGGTGCATAAAATGAGCAAAATAAAATATTAACTCCGTCTAATTCCCCAGCTAGGATTGCCCATCTTCCATTTGGGTCAGATTTTACATCATGTACTCTCAAAGGGAGGTGTGAACGAGTGAGCACCACTACCCCTCTGGAGTAATTCGAATATGCAGCAGAGCTCCGAGGGCCAGCCCACTTTGGTAACATAGTTTTATGCAAATCTTTGCTCAAATGCGTTTCTTGCAGCAACAACACATCAATTCTGTGTCTTTCAGCATAACTGCCAATCTTCCTAATTTTTTTTGCACAGTTTAGACCCCGAACATTCCAGGACATTATACGCAATTTTCCTATTTTTCCCATTGTCTTGGCCATCTTACAATATCCGCATTAGAACGTGTTTTTGAGTGAAACACTCGCAGTTGGTGGTTACCCATTTCTCTGTCTTCGTTTCTAATCATATTGAACATGTGATTCTCGACCTTTACCATAACAATCTGAAACCAATACAAAACTTCTATAATCCCCATTCCCACCCACACCAGATGACTCCCCAACTTACATCCAGTTAAGCCCGTTTCTTCATACACACCCATTCTAAAAACAATATCAACTATACACACACACAAGCAAACACTTGGGGGGGGGCTGCCGCTTGGCGCGCTATATAGGTTTACACATACGCTGTTTACAGGGCATACCTACAACAGAGGGGCCACGGTGCTTCCAGTTAGACAGAACTATACCTGTAGACACTGGCAATACTGATCCTGGCGTTTTAAGACACAGCAGCATATTTGTATGTAAAATGTAACAAATTACACCATTGTAGCATGTCCAAGTTAAATCTCCACATCAGGGTTAACTTCGTTGTTAGATCCAGATGCCTGCGGTGATTGTCTCCTGCCGTTTCCGCCTCGCCTGCGTCCTGGCGCCTCTCTCGGGGGTCTCTGTGGCCTTCGGTGTATTTCTCCAATGTTATCTAGCACAAACGCCTCCGCTGTAGTATGGTTGTCAAATATCCATGTTTTTTCATTCCAAATTACTCTAAGTTTTGCTGGGTAAAGCATAGAATATTTAATATCATTGGCACGTAGTGTGTCCTTCACATCTGCAAAAAACCTTCTCGCATTTTGTACAGCAAGCGTGAAGTCCGGGTAGATGGAAAGTTTGGAACCTTGGTATTGCAGATCACCTTTTTCACGAGCCATTCGGAGAATGGCGTCGCAGTCTCTGTAGTTCAAAAGGTGCAGAATAATAGGTCTCGGCGGGGCTCCCGGGACAGGTTTGGCGTTTAAAGATCTATGAGCCCTCTCCACCTCGAATAATCGCGACAGCCCTTCTTCGCCGACCAACTCCTTGATGAGCTCTTCAACGAAAGGTTCCAGTGGTCTCGCATCATAAGACTCCGCCAGGCCCACGATGCGAAGGTTGTTCCTCCTGGAGCGGCTCTCAAAGTCTTCCTGTCTGGCCTGGAGAGCCGCCATTTTGTTTTCAGCATCTTTCAGTTTGGTTACCAAATCGTCTACTTTATTATCTGTGTTATCCAGCTTATTTTCAGTTTGTTGCGTCTTAGTTTTAAGGGCGTCGACAGCACACTGCAGTCCAGCCAGGGTGTTGCCCTGCTCATCCAGTTTGTCATGAATCAGATTTATTCCTTTCTGTAATTCGGCGAACATTTTCTGGATGGTCTGCTCAGATGGGTTTACTTCCGAGTCACTTGAAGGTTGCGGCGAGCCTGTGGCTTTGCCCATTATTAAAAACTGGCAGTGGAGCAGCTTGTTGCGTACTCCGTTTATAGCTTGGTGTTCTCGGGTTTCCAGCCCATCTTCAGCAAAAAACCATGTACGAGTGGCCGGGGCGGGGGATCTCAGGGGGCCCCACAGGATGGTCCCCTTTGATCCGGCCCACGCAGCCCCACGCGCCCGTTACAAGATCCTAGGCACGTGCCTCCCAGGCTACTAGCTGAAAATGGCCGCTCAGTGTCCAGGGGCTCATGCACCTCGCTCCCCGATCGGAGCCACCAGGCCCGCAAGTGACCCCAAATTAAGGCAATACCTCCAGTGGCACCTCCAAAGCGCTTTGGTCCAGTACGGCGGTATCCAGGTCAGGCCGGTTTTCGGGCCGTACGCCACTCTTTTTTCCCCTCTGTCGTGCACCGGTGCGTAGCGGGTTACTGCCGTTGGTCGACTTCCCGGCCTTTATTTTTCTCCGGGTTTGCACCGGTACACGCAGCACACTTTTAGGGGCAGGAATCTGTGGTGCAAATAATGTGAGCACCGACCCCCCCGCTCAGGCGCCCTCCGTAATGCGCGCCGTCACGGGAGCCTCAGCAGGAAGCCGCCATCTTGTGCGCGCTCCACAGCTCCCCCCCGGTCTATGTGCGTAGTTGTAAAACAGTCACGTAGGGATTGAATGTGCATAAATATCGTTAAGTGTAATACGTTTAGTCTTAATTATTGTGGTAGTTCTTTTATTGCTTTCGTGTGAGTGAGTTATGAGTGGTAATTTGAGATTCGCTGTTCTGTTAGAATGTTAAAACTACATACATGGCGGTCGGCGCTGTGGGGCACACGTTACGTTTTAACTCTGTGGTATTCGTAAACGTGTTGTGAATGATTGGGCTAACTTTGAAGGTATATAGTATTACAAGTAACCTTTACACGACGCTACATGTATTTTTCTTATATTGAATTACGTGATGGTCTTTTTGCTTTTATTGTTTTTTATGGTTGTTTATGAATGGTCACTCGAGTCTGTTGTCCCTGTTTATGGAACCTTGTACTTTATATAGGCTACGGTGGCCCGTTGGTTTATTAGGCTACCACGCCCTAGCCCGCTGGCTGGGGACGTTACGTTTGTCGCTGTATAACATGTAGTAAGTACGGTTTAAATTTAGGGGGTGTCTTTGTTTTCCCCCCGTGTGAGTTGGATTATATACTTATCTGTGTCTGTTTTTCTTGTTTTTTGCTTTTCTAGCACTGTGTGCCTTCATCACACAAGTAAGTTGCAAACATTGGAGTCTTGAGTGCCATAGAGTGCTGGCTTTATGCCGTATGTAAATCGCTGTATTTTTTTTTCATCTGTTCTTTGTAGAAAAAACCTTGATACTTCAGAATAAGGGTAAGCTTTTGCATGTTTTTCAGGGCGACCCTATGTCACTT
>JASCRA010310060.1:0-11489 GCA_030264435.1 Desmognathus imitator
GCGCACGGTGCGTCCTCGCTCCCGGCCCTTTAAGGGGGCGGGGAGCGCGGGACGCTTCAGATCGAGCAACGACTTCACTCAGTACACTCGCGCATCTTTCGTCTCCTCACTACAGGCTCTTCTGTGGCGCGTTGTCTTCCTCAGCGCGCGACTCGTGCTCTTACCAGTGTTCCCTCAAACAGTCTTCCCAGCGAGGCTCTCCCTGCTACCTGCGAGGGTTCATCGCCTAGCCGGCTAGCTGTAGCCAAGCCCCTCAGAGCCTGACGGCGTGGCCGGTCGCCGGCTCTATCCTTCGCCCTCTTCCTGAAAAGGGGGAGGGGGTCACCTCAGGGATCCCCAGCACCCCCGTGAACCGGTCCCGCGATTTACCAGCAATCATCCAGTAAGTGGCGCGCTGCGCAGTCAGTGGGGGGGGGCTGCTTATTCACATGCTGCGCTCCTTCTAAAGCCATCCCTTACATCTTTCCCTGTCACCATAGCCACGATAGGCCTCCTTGTGGATCGTTGCCACCAGTCCTTCAAGAAGCTGCATCAGTCATCGTGTAAGGCGGGCTGCCATCTCTCCACAGGTGAATAAGGGTGTGATATTGGCAGGGGGGAGGGGGCTAGCCTGGGGTGGATTATAGCTAGGGTTGTAGCTAGAGAACATAGGCTCAACGTTCGCCCCTCTCATCCTCTCCACAGTCCTGAGCGGGCGTGAGTACGGGACCCAGGAACTGAGCTAAAAGGAACCTCTCCGCCAGTGGTCGCATTGAAGCCGCTTCCCGAGCTCCAGGGACCCAGCGTTCTACACATTGAGGGGTGGCAGACCCGGGGGGTGATCTAACAGCCCGGGTAGGGGGGTTGTCCGATCCTCACCTTGTCTGCGCACATCATCTAACAATCAACTCAGACCTGCAGCAACCCAATCGTGAGTTATCCTTGCATGCTTTAAAGTCGTATTGCCTTCAAAATACTGGTGTTTCACAACTGTACTACTTAGTGTGATCTGAGCGTAACAGTTTGCTCGATCTCCTAAAAAATCCCTTTCCCTATCCCGGTTGTCGGGGACCATGGACGAGCTAAAGGAACTAGTGGCGAAGCTGGCCACTTCCGTGGATTCCCTCAAGCTGGAACTAGAGGCGAGTCGTCAAGAGAGTAAAGCTCTGGGGGAGGTCGTTCGTCACCTACGTCTCCCCGTCGAACCTGCTAGCCAGGAGCTGGACGACGACATGGACACAGGTAGTGACCTTGTGTCAGAAGGGGGGATGCCTGATCTGACTCCATACAAACATGAACCGCCCCGTGCCCTTGGGGATCGAGAAGGGGAGAAGCACTACAAGATTCCCTTACCCGAGAGGTTCAGTGGGGATGGTCGAAGCTGCCGCACGTTCCTCACCCAATGCCAAATCCATTTTCGTTCTAGACCAAGTTACTTCAACAGTGAAGAATCGAAGGTGATGTTCATTATTTCCAATCTGGGCGGGGAGGCCCTGGAGTGGGTTACTCCCTTCATGGATTCCAAAGCAGAGATCATGCAGGATTACGACAAATTTGTCACCGCTTTCAAGAGAATGTTCGAGCGCAGGTACGCGCAACAAGCAAAGAGTGTCGAGTTCCTCACCCTCAAGCAGGGCAATCGTGACCTTAGCAGTTATGTCACCCACTTCCAGCAATTGTCAGTGGAGCTTAAGTGGTCGGAGGGGGCTCAACTGACCATCTTTCAAAATGGGCTTAAAGACGAGCTGAAGGATGCCTTGGTCCAAGTTCACCCGTTTCCCGAGAACATCGAGGAACTGACTGAGATTGTGCTTCGTCTGGAGCAACGCCTGGCAGAGAGGCGTTCTGAACGAAGAGCATTCGAGTTTAGGAGGAGTGGAGTTCCGGTCGCCAAGGGGTCATCTCCTGCCTCGACCGGGATGGTGGCTTCGGAGAAAAGGTCAGAGTCCGGTACAGAGACACGGAAACCGGGATATGAGTCCAAGTTCCGGGGTCCTCTCACTCCCGAGGAACGAAAGCGACGCCAAGACGGGAACCTCTGTCTATACTGTGGCCAAGCCGGTCACGCTGCGAGGGAATGTCCTCTGGGAGCGAAGAAGGCGGGAAACGCTCCGGCTCGGCAGTAATGGAGGGAGTACTTCCGGGCCCGGTCTCTGTTCCAGTAACTACCCTCACCTGTATGAAAACTAGTTCAACACGATCCTCGTCCTACCTCCTGGTGGATGCCAGACTATGTCTGGCGGGCCAGGTTACCGTTGTTTCGGTCCTCATTGACTGCGGGGCACCCAGCAACTACATGGATCTGGAATTCGCCGCCAGTCACCAACTCCCCACCATCAGGAAACCGGAGCCCGAAGCGATTCAGTCCATTGACGGCACGCCGCTAGTCAGCGGCGCCATCACGTCCCACACGCAGCAGCTGGACATGTACCTTGGTCTCCACGTGGAGCGAATCCAGTTCAATCTCATTAAGTCACCCCGCTTCAAGATTATCCTGGGCATGAAATGGTTAGTGGAACATAATCCGGAAATCGACTGGGCAGCTCAACGTATGCAGTTCACCCGATGTCAGTGTGCGGAGGGGCAAACCGGGATCATCGGGCAACTCCAGGGCTCCGAGGGCCCGTTTGACGGAGTTCTTCCGCCTGAATATCAAGATTTCCAAGAACTTTTCAACCCAACCGAGGCGGACTGTCTTCCACCCCATCGGGATTGTGACTGTTCCATTGAACTACAACCTGGCGCAGCCATACCACATGGAAGGATCTATTCCCTGAGCCCAGCTGAGGAACTCACTCTCAAGGAGTACGTCGATGACAACCTGCGCCGAGGATTCATCCGCAAGTCTACTTCGCCGGCGGGGGCACCCATCTTTTTCGTGGGAAAAAAAGATGGTTCCCTTCGACCCTGCGTCGACTACAGTGATCTGAACCGTATCACCGTCAAGGACCGTTATCCCATACCCCTCATAGTCGATCTGATCGACCAGGTGAAGCAAGCACGATGGTTCACGAAAATGGATTTACGCGGAGCGTACAATTTGATCCGAATCAAAGAACAGGACGAATGGAAAACGGCATTCAAATGCAAGTTCGGGCATTTTGAATATCGAGTGATGCCCTTTGGCCTTACCAACGCTCCGTCCGTATTCCAGAGTTTCATAAATGAGATCTTCCGCGACATCAGCGGCCTGTTT
Source organism: Desmognathus imitator (assembly GCA_030264435.1). NCBI lineage: Eukaryota > Metazoa > Chordata > Amphibia > Caudata > Plethodontidae > Desmognathus > Desmognathus imitator. The sequence goes on from JASCRA010310060.1 coordinate 3,176, forward strand.
GTCACCATCTACCTGGACGACCTGCTGATCTACTCAGACACCATCGCGGAGCACCGAATTCATGTTCGCGAAGTCCTTGGCCGTCTTCGCGAGAATCATCTGTACGCTAAACTCGAGAAGTGCTCGTTCCACGCTAATCAAGTGGAGTATTTGGGATTTATCCTGTCCGCCGGCAAGGTGGAGATGGACGACAAGAAGATCAGCGCCGTGAAAGAATGGCCAGCCCCGAGGTCGGTGAAAGAAGTACAGAAATTCGTCGGGTTTGCAAACTTCTACCGCCGGTTCATTCCGGGATTTTCCAAGATTCTGGGTCCCATCACCAGTCTTACCCGCAAGAGCTGCAAGTTCGTCTGGTCAGAGGAAGCGCAAACTGCGTTTAACACGCTGAAGAATCTCTTTTGCGCCGCTCCAGTTCTCCAGCAACCCGACCAAACCAAGTCCTTTACCGTGGAAGCTGATGCCTCCGACTTCGCATTGGGCGCGGTTCTCTCTCAGGAGGATTCCCAAGGGGTGTTGCGCCCGGTGGCCTATTACTCTCGCAAGTTAAACCCTGCCGAGCAAAACTACACGATATACGAAAAAGAGCTTCTCGCAATCAAGGATGCACTCAAGAACTGGCGCCATTATCTCCAAGGGGCGGTCCATGTTGTTCGTATCATCACCGACCACAAGAACTTGACCTTCTTGCAGACAGCAAAGTGCCAGAACGCCCGACACGCCCGGTGGGCCAATTTCTTCTCGAAGTTCCAGTTTACCTTGAGCTATGGCTCGGGTAGTCAAAACAAAGCTGATGCCTTGTCAAGATTGGGATTTGAACCTACCGCCCCGCCGGAGCCGAAGCTAATCTTAGAACCAATTGGGGTCGTCTGGAGCGCTCCGCTGTCGACTAGGTTGGTGGAAGAGACCATGCGTGAACAGAGACAGGATGAGTTACCTCCTCATCAGGATGGGGACATCAACGAGGGAATTCTTCTTCGTGACAAGAGAATTTATGTACCAGTGGTCCTTCGACGACAAATCCTCGACTGGTGTCATGACGACAAAGCCGCCGGCCACCCAGGGGAGAGACGGACGCAAGAACTCGTGGAGAGGTGGTTCTGGTGGCCTCAACTACCGCAGGAAGTCAAACTGTATGTTCAAGGATGCGAGGTCTGTGCCCGAGTAAAACCACAACGAACCAAGCCTGCGGGACTGCTCCACCCGATAGAGACCGCTTCCAGGCCCTGGTCCATCATTACCATGGATTTTGTCACCGATTTGCCCGCCTCTGCCGGCTACACGACCCTGTGGGTTGTGGTGGACTCCTTGACCAAACTCACCCACTTGATTGCTCTGAAGAAGTTGCCCACAGCCTCAGAGTTGGCCGACAAGTTCATACAGGAAATTTACCGTCTGCATGGGATGCCCGATAAAATCATCTCGGATCGGGGTCCGCAATTCATCGCCAAATTCTGGACCAGTCTCCTGCAGTCCTGGGGAGTTAAGGCCGGTCTGTCGACTGCGTTTCATCCCCAGACAGATGGTCAGACCGAACGCATGAATCAGTCAGTGGAGCAGTACCTACGATGTTATGTCAGTGATCATCCTGAGGATTGGGCTACCTGGCTACCCCTGGCCGAATTTTCGCTAAACAATCTGCAGAACTCTTCCACAGGATTATCCCCATTCTACAGTGGGCAAGGTTTCCATCCATCGATGATCCCAGCAGTGAGCTTCCAGCTGACGGATAACGAGGTTCCAGCTGCCGCTGAACATGCAAAGAAAATTCAGGCCATCCAACAGCAAGTGCACCGCACCTTGATTCACAGTAAAGGACGATACAAGAAACAGGCTGACGCACGAAGGAAACTCGAGCCAACCTATCAACCACAGGAGAAAGTGTGGTTGTCTACCAGAAACCTGGTCCTCAAAAAATGCCATCCCAAGTTTAAACCTAGATTTGTGGGTCCATTCCCAATCAAGAAGGTGCTGGGTCCTTTAAACGTGGAGTTGGAACTTCCCCGCGGTTGGAGGGTACACCCAGTTTTCCATGTTTCCCTTCTTAAGAAAGTCTCTCCCACCCTAAGGGCTAAGAAAAAACCTCCGGCGCTGCAAGTGGGGGATAGGCAGGAGTACGAGGTGAAACGTGTCCTTGACAAGCGACTTTTAAAGGGTCGGGTCCAATATTTGCTATCATGGAAAGGTTATGGTCCCGAGGAGAATTCCTGGCAATATGAACAAGACATTCACGCACCCCGCCTGATCAACCAGTTTGAGCGAAACACCCGGGAAGTCCAGGGGGGGTCTTGGGAGGGGGATAGTGAAACCACTTCAACTACCACGCAAGCCCGTAATCTCATTAGTTCCCCCAGCAGGTCAAACAGTAACTCATGTATTCATGTATTAACAGCAACTCACTCAGACAAAACGCAACCCAAGCGCAGCTCGCTTCCCACCTCTGCTTTACGTGTTCACAGATGTCCTTGCTTAGTCCCGCATTCCCCTTTGTCAGTCCATCAGGGGGCTGCTGCTGCTGCAGTCACTGAGCACGCATGCGTCTCGGCCTGAGGCGCGCACGGTGCGTCCTCGCTCCCGGCCCTTTAAGGGGGCGGGGAGCGAGGGACGCTTCAGATCGAGCAACGACTTCTATCAGCACACTCGCGCGTCTATCTTCTCCTCACTTCAGGCCAATCTGTGGCGCGTTGTCTCCCTCAGCGCGCGACTCGTGCCCTTGTCAGAGATCCCACAAACAGGTTCCCCAGCCAAGCTCTCCCTGCTACCCTGCGAGGGTTCATCGCCCAGCTGGCAAGTTGGGTCGATCGCCTCAGAGCCTGACGGCGTGGCCGGTCGCCGGCTCTATCCTTTGCCCTCTTCCTCACAAGGGGGGGGGGGGGTCACCTCAGGGATCCCCAGCACCACCGTGAACCGGTCCCGTGATCCTCAGGCAACCGACCAGTAAGTGGCGCGCTGCGCAGTCAGTGGGAGGGAACAGCTTATGGACGTGCTGCGCTCATTCTATAGCCTTCCCTTATATCTTTCCCTGTCACCATAGCCACGACAGGACCATTTGTGGACCGTTGCTACCAGTCATTCAAGAGCTGTATCAGGCATCGTGCAGGGCGGGCTGCCACTTCTCCACAGGTGAATAGGGGTGTCATATTGGCAGGGGGGAGGGGGCTAGCCTGGGGTGGATTATCACTAGGGTTGTAGCAACAAAACATAGGCTCAACGTTCGCCCCTCTCATCCTTTCCACAGTCCCGAGCCGGTGCGAGTAAGGGATCCAGGAACTGAGCTAAAAGGAACCTCTCCATCGTCTGGGCGAATTGAAGCCGCTTCCCGAGCTCCAGGGACCCCGGCGCACTACTCATTGAGGGGTGGCAGACCCGGGGGGTGATCTATCAGCCCGGGTGGGGGGTTGTTCGATCCTCACCTTGTCTGTGCACATCATCTTACAATCAACACAGACCTGCAGCAACCTAATCGTGAGTTATCCTTGCATGCTATAAAGACGTATTGCCTTCAATAAACTGGTGTTTAAAAACTGTACTTCTGAGTGTGATCTGAGCGTAACAGTTTGCTCGATCTCCCTAAAAAACCTATCCATGGAAGAGCTAAAGGAATTAGTGACGAAGCTGGCCACTTCCGTGGATTCCCTCAAGCTGGAACTAGAGGCAAGTCGTCAGGAGAATAAAGATCTGGGGGAGGTCGTACGTCACCTACGACTCCCCGTCGAACCTGCCAGCCAGGAGATACTGGAGATGGAGGACGACGACATGGACACAGCTAGTGACCTTGTGTCTGAAGGGGGGATGCCCGACCTGACTCCATACAAACAGGAACCGCCCCGTGCCACTGAGGATCGAGAAGGGGCGAAGCACTACAAGATTCCCTTACCTGAGAGGTTCAGTGGGGACGGTCGAAGCTGTCGCACGTTCCTCACCCAATGCCAAATCCATTTTCGTTCTAGACCAAGTTACTTTCACAGTGAAGAATCGAAGGTGATGTTCATTATTTCCAATCTGGGCGGGGAGGCCCTGGAGTGGGTCACTCCTTTCATGGAGTCAGAAGCAGAGATTATGCGGAACTACGACAAATTCGTCACAACTTTCAAGAGAATGTTCGAGCGCAGGTACGCGCAACAAGCCAAGAGTCTCGAGTTCCTCACCCTCAAGCAGGGCAATCGTGACCTGAGCAGTTATGTCACCCACTTCCAGCAATTGTCAGTGGAGCTTAAGTGGTCGGAGGGGGCTCAACTGACCATCTTTCAAAATGGGCTTAAAGACGAGCTGAAGGATGCCTTGGTCCAAGTTCACCCGTTTCCCGAGAACATCGAGGAACTGACTGAGATTGTGCTTCGTCTGGAGCAACGCCTGGCAGAGAGGCGTTCTGAACGAAGAGCATTCGAGTTTAGGAGGAGTGGAGTTCCGGTCGCCAAGGGGTCATCTCCTGCCTCGACCGGGATGGTGGCTTCGGAGAAAAGGTCAGAGTCCGGTACAGAGACACGGAAACCGGGATATGAGTCCAAGTTCCGGGGTCCTCTCACTCCCGAGGAACGAAAGCGACGCCAAGACGGGAACCTCTGTCTATACTGTGGCCAAGCCGGTCACGCTGCGAGGGAATGTCCTCTGGGAGCGAAGAAGGCGGGAAACGCTCCGGCTCGGCAGTAATGGAGGGAGTACTTCCGGGCCCGGTCTCTGTTCCAGTAACTACCCTCACCTGTATGAAAACTAGTTCAACACGATCCTCGTCCTACCTCCTGGTGGATGCCAGACTATGTCTGGCGGGCCAGGTTACCGTTGTTTCGGTCCTCATTGACTGCGGGGCACCCAGCAACTACATGGATCTGGAATTCGCCGCCAGTCACCAACTCCCCACCATCAGGAAACCGGAGCCCGAAGCGATTCAGTCCATTGACGGCACGCCGCTAGTCAGCGGCGCCATCACGTCCCACACGCAGCAGCTGGACATGTACCTTGGTCTCCACGTGGAGCGAATCCAGTTCAATCTCATTAAGTCACCCCGCTTCAAGATTATCCTGGGCATGAAATGGTTAGTGGAACATAATCCGGAAATCGACTGGGCAGCTCAACGTATGCAGTTCACCCGATGTCAGTGTGCGGAGGGGCAAACCGGGATCATCGGGCAACTCCAGGGCTCCGAGGGCCCGTTTGACGGAGTTCTTCCGCCTGAATATCAAGATTTCCAAGAACTTTTCAACCCAACCGAGGCGGACTGTCTTCCACCCCATCGGGATTGTGACTGTTCCATTGAACTACAACCTGGCGCAGCCATACCACATGGAAGGATCTATTCCCTGAGCCCAGCTGAGGAACTCACTCTCAAGGAGTACGTCGATGACAACCTGCGCCGAGGATTCATCCGCAAGTCTACTTCGCCGGCGGGGGCACCCATCTTTTTCGTGGGAAAAAAAGATGGTTCCCTTCGACCCTGCGTCGACTACAGTGATCTGAACCGTATCACCGTCAAGGACCGTTATCCCATACCCCTCATAGTCGATCTGATCGACCAGGTGAAGCAAGCACGATGGTTCACGAAAATGGATTTACGCGGAGCGTACAATTTGATCCGAATCAAAGAACAGGACGAATGGAAAACGGCATTCAAATGCAAGTTCGGGCATTTTGAATATCGAGTGATGCCCTTTGGCCTTACCAACGCTCCGTCCGTATTCCAGAGTTTCATAAATGAGATCTTCCGCGACATCAGCGGCCTGTTTGTCACCATCTACCTGGACGACCTGCTGATCTACTCAGACACCATCGCGGAGCACCGAATTCATGTTCGCGAAGTCCTTGGCCGTCTTCGCGAGAATCATCTGTACGCTAAACTCGAGAAGTGCTCGTTCCACGCTAATCAAGTGGAGTATTTGGGATTTATCCTGTCCGCCGGCAAGGTGGAGATGGACGACAAGAAGATCAGCGCCGTGAAAGAATGGCCAGCCCCGAGGTCGGTGAAAGAAGTACAGAAATTCGTCGGGTTTGCAAACTTCTACCGCCGGTTCATTCCGGGATTTTCCAAGATTCTGGGTCCCATCACCAGTCTTACCCGCAAGAGCTGCAAGTTCGTCTGGTCAGAGGAAGCGCAAACTGCGTTTAACACGCTGAAGAATCTCTTTTGCGCCGCTCCAGTTCTCCAGCAACCCGACCAAACCAAGTCCTTTACCGTGGAAGCTGATGCCTCCGACTTCGCATTGGGCGCGGTTCTCTCTCAGGAGGATTCCCAAGGGGTGTTGCGCCCGGTGGCCTATTACTCTCGCAAGTTAAACCCTGCCGAGCAAAACTACACGATATACGAAAAAGAGCTTCTCGCAATCAAGGATGCACTCAAGAACTGGCGCCATTATCTCCAAGGGGCGGTCCATGTTGTTCGTATCATCACCGACCACAAGAACTTGACCTTCTTGCAGACAGCAAAGTGCCAGAACGCCCGACACGCCCGGTGGGCCAATTTCTTCTCGAAGTTCCAGTTTACCTTGAGCTATGGCTCGGGTAGTCAAAACAAAGCTGATGCCTTGTCAAGATTGGGATTTGAACCTACCGCCCCGCCGGAGCCGAAGCTAATCTTAGAACCAATTGGGGTCGTCTGGAGCGCTCCGCTGTCGACTAGGTTGGTGGAAGAGACCATGCGTGAACAGAGACAGGATGAGTTACCTCCTCATCAGGATGGGGACATCAACGAGGGAATTCTTCTTCGTGACAAGAGAATTTATGTACCAGTGGTCCTTCGACGACAAATCCTCGACTGGTGTCATGACGACAAAGCCGCCGGCCACCCAGGGGAGAGACGGACGCAAGAACTCGTGGAGAGGTGGTTCTGGTGGCCTCAACTACCGCAGGAAGTCAAACTGTATGTTCAAGGATGCGAGGTCTGTGCCCGAGTAAAACCACAACGAACCAAGCCTGCGGGACTGCTCCACCCGATAGAGACCGCTTCCAGGCCCTGGTCCATCATTACCATGGATTTTGTCACCGATTTGCCCGCCTCTGCCGGCTACACGACCCTGTGGGTTGTGGTGGACTCCTTGACCAAACTCACCCACTTGATTGCTCTGAAGAAGTTGCCCACAGCCTCAGAGTTGGCCGACAAGTTCATACAGGAAATTTACCGTCTGCATGGGATGCCCGATAAAATCATCTCGGATCGGGGTCCGCAATTCATCGCCAAATTCTGGACCAGTCTCCTGCAGTCCTGGGGAGTTAAGGCCGGTCTGTCGACTGCGTTTCATCCCCAGACAGATGGTCAGACCGAACGCATGAATCAGTCAGTGGAGCAGTACCTACGATGTTATGTCAGTGATCATCCTGAGGATTGGGCTACCTGGCTACCCCTGGCCGAATTTTCGCTAAACAATCTGCAGAACTCTTCCACAGGATTATCCCCATTCTACAGTGGGCAAGGTTTCCATCCATCGATGATCCCAGCAGTGAGCTTCCAGCTGACGGATAACGAGGTTCCAGCTGCCGCTGAACATGCAAAGAAAATTCAGGCCATCCAACAGCAAGTGCACCGCACCTTGATTCACAGTAAAGGACGATACAAGAAACAGGCTGACGCACGAAGGAAACTCGAGCCAACCTATCAACCACAGGAGAAAGTGTGGTTGTCTACCAGAAACCTGGTCCTCAAAAAATGCCATCCCAAGTTTAAACCTAGATTTGTGGGTCCATTCCCAATCAAGAAGGTGCTGGGTCCTTTAAACGTGGAGTTGGAACTTCCCCGCGGTTGGAGGGTACACCCAGTTTTCCATGTTTCCCTTCTTAAGAAAGTCTCTCCCACCCTAAGGGCTAAGAAAAAACCTCCGGCGCTGCAAGTGGGGGATAGGCAGGAGTACGAGGTGAAACGTGTCCTTGACAAGCGACTTTTAAAGGGTCGGGTCCAATATTTGCTATCATGGAAAGGTTATGGTCCCGAGGAGAATTCCTGGCAATATGAACAAGACATTCACGCACCCCGCCTGATCAACCAGTTTGAGCGAAACACCCGGGAAGTCCAGGGGGGGTCTTGGGAGGGGGATAGTGAAACCACTTCAACTACCACGCAAGCCCGTAATCTCATTAGTTCCCCCAGCAGGTCAAACAGTAACTCATGTATTCATGTATTAACAGCAACTCACTCAGACAAAACGCAACCCAAGCGCAGCTCGCTTCCCACCTCTGCTTTACGTGTTCACAGATGTCCTTGCTTAGTCCCGCATTCCCCTTTGTCAGTCCATCAGGGGGCTGCTGCTGCTGCAGTCACTGAGCACGCATGCGTCTCGGCCTGAGGCGCGCACGGTGCGTCCTCGCTCCCGGCCCTTTAAGGGGGCGGGGAGCG
>JASCRA010321148.1:0-11436 GCA_030264435.1 Desmognathus imitator
CTGAAATCTAGCATTTCACCATTACTCTAAACTCCATTACCCCAAAATAACACTCCTGAACGAAGCAAACATCACTTATATCATACCTCTCTGGTTATAGAGGTGCAGATAAATAGAGGCATGATATAAGTGATGTTTGCTTAGTTCAGGAGTGTTATTTTAGAGCAATGGAGTTTAAATTAATAGACTAATATAGTTTCAAGTAATGGTGATACAGCAGATTTGCAAAATCTTATTCCCTGGCTTTTGGTTCGTTAACGTTAGTCACTTATATGCCCTGGCATAAAGCGAAGGTTTTCGCTATTTGAATATATATATATATATATATATATTAAAACACAAAAAATCCCTGCACCGAAGCGCAGGGCTCTCGGAACACCACGGCTGACAGAAATAAAAGCCGGACCATATATATATATTTATCTAGGTAATTTTAAACTTAAGCTTGGACAATGTTCAAGAAGGGCAGAAAGAGAAATACATTTTGTTTCTCTGCAGGTTAAAATGCAGCCAAAAAAGCATATGCAAAAAAACCTTGTTTTTACCATTTCCACAACTACATAAAGACACAGTGGCTAAGATCTACTATATGATGTCAATGTATCCTTTAAAGGGAATAAATTCAACTTAAACCAAGTAAGAAGGTACCTAGATTTCCTTTTAAACTTTTTAAATACAGAGCAATCTAGGGGTTGTCAGGCCATAAAACCTCCGCAGCAAGAACTTGAAATTGGGTCATTTAAAGTAGTGTATCATGACTTCCTTGTCTTTAATCAAATAACTGACTTTTTCTAATCTGTTTCTCATATTGCCTTTCATGTAGCAAGGCAAAGGCTACCACATAATAATCATAATTAATCAGAAATGTATTTGAAAATTCAATATTTACAGGCTTGCCCATTGCAGGGTATTAGCATACAAATTAATGAAGGGTACCTTTACTAGAATCTGTTTAGTAAATCAAAGCCTTGTAAAGAAAATGTAACCGGCACAATGTTAAAAAAGCAGAATTATCTTCAGCCTCTTGTGAAACTCATCTAAACAAAGGTGGAGCAGGTAAAAGCTACCCTTCCTCCTAGTTGGTTTTGGCATTTGCTAACCGCCAAATGCAATTACTCTGTTGGGTTTCTTACTTCAGAACTCACTCACCATAAAATTAATAAACCCCTTAGAAAATACAGTAACAATATTATCTTGGAAAGCTGAGATCTTGTGCAATAACATAACGATTTCCTGGCGGTAAAGAGTTCATCGTGCAGTTTCGTCATTGTAACAGGCAGTATGAGTGTTTCATCGAACTGTATGCTTGAGTTCCATAGAGTTTTCTCGTCGTAAGGGAACCACACTTTTTGAAAATACTCATTTGTAATCATGAATACAAAAAGGGGATCTAATAGAATCAAAGCAAGACTGCAAGACTGAACGACACAAAACAAATAGGGTCAGATACGTAGCACTGCAAACACGGCTATGAAAGCTAAACAGGTATTCCCCTATAGCACTCACCTTAACCACAGGACCCGCCCACAGTGTATCATGCTCAATCAAAGATAAGTGTTAATAATCTGAACATGGTTCATGAAACAAATAAGACAAGATTAGTTTAAACCAGGAAATAGTGTGAACATGAAATACCATGGTAACAAAGACATGACAAGTTTAATTCAGAATAATGTCGGACATGAACCAGTCAAGGCATGATAGAAAGGCATGAAGACAGGTAAAGATTTGGAGGCATAGAGAATAAGCGCAGTTCCTCAAGGTAGACTTCTAGCATTCATCAACCACAGAGTCCACAGGGTACCTTATATATCCGTGTCTTACTTCATGTATCTGTGACAATAAGACTCACAGTCAAAAGACTATCAGGGTTATTATCAGTTTTGCTTTGAGAAGAAAAATGCATAAAAAAATGCATATATGCATTTTTTTACGCATTTTTTCCTCAAAGCAAGATTGTAGGCTGTGCGCATGAAAATGCGCACAGCCCATGGAAAAAACACATGGAGATTCCGGAAGAATCTCTGTGTGTTTTTTGGCATAGGGCACGCATGATTATGGGTTTCCCCCAGGCATCACAAATGCATGCAATCATGCGTGCCATACGCAAAAAAGTAAAGTTGGACCCTACGATCTGTAGGGACCAACTTTACTTTCCATTTTGTGAATGGGGCCCATAGAGCCCCATTCACAAAATGTAAAACGGTTCATTCATGACGCGCAAGCATTATGAATGAAAAGTTTTGTGAATGAAATCTTTTTACAAAGATTTCATTCACAACGCAAATGCAGAAGACTAGTGGCATTGCCAATGCTAGTCTTCTCCGTTTGCTTTTTCACAGATCCTATGCATATTTTATGCGTAGGATCTGTGCCATACGCATGAAAAATGCATATGCAGAGTTTTACGCACGTTTTTGCGCATAGAACTCTGCATACCCATTTTTCAACTCATAATCTTACGGAAGCCTTCATGAGATTTATGAATATACGTGCACTTCGCAAATGCGGAGTGCACACATTTTTTTGATGCAGCTGTGGCATATGAGCATAAGCAGTGGACATTTGAATGGCCACGTTTTACAAAATCACTTAGAAGTAAATTAACAGTGCTACAGAGCAAGATGTATTACCCTGTCTGGATCCCTTTCATCCTAATAATGTGCAGCATGGCCACAACCTATAGACTTGCATATCTTAATCAGTTGGTACCCTTGAAATCAGTGAAAGAGAATAAAGGTGTCCTTAATGTAGACAAGAGACCAAGGCTAATACCTTGGTCTTCCATTAGATATACTTCTTTCTTTAGTACTTTCGGTGACTGTTTCTCCCCTTCACCTTATACTTTCTTTCTCCTCGATTTCTAACCCTTATTCTTTTTTGTCTTCCAGGAGCTGAACAGCTGCAGTCACCACACCTACCAACGACAGCGTCTTTGGACGCAGGTAAGTGCATGTCCCTCACAGAATCAGAATAAGAAATAGTAAGACCACAACATCTACTACTATGAGGAGTAGGTGTTGTATCAAACTGTCGGTGTGAGCCTTATGGGTGGCCTCATTTTTGGAAGGGACCTATACTTTTAGATTACAATCATAAGCCTCTGCCATCTTAACCAAAATGTGAGAGGTAGTGGAACCAAGTACTCTCATAGGACTGAACTTGTAAAGACACAAAACAAATCTGGCCAGATAACAAGCAAGGCTAACAGAACAGAGATAAGAAAACTAAGCAGGTATTCCTCTGAAGCACTCACATTAGCTAGAGATACCATAGCATACCTGGCTCAGTTAAAGATAAGCATGATTAATTTGAACACAGTTCAAGAAACAAATAAGACAACATGAGATAAACAGTCAGTCATAGGTAGCCGTTTACCTTACCGGTGCCACAGGGGAAAATCTAAGTCCTGCCTAGATCTTTGCCTTGCTAATAATGTGCAGCATTCCTTCAAGCTCAAGACTCGCATACCTACTGTAGATTAGCTGGACATATGGATACAGGTAAGTGCATCGATATGCACTTACCTGTATGAATAGTATGTACTAGTATGTATTTATCCTTATGAATAGTGTACATTAAAGTCCAACCAATGTGCCCCTAATGTGGACAAGGCACCAAAGTTAAATCCTTAGCCTCCCCTTAGATCTACTTCTTTTCCCTAGTACTTAACTAGGCTACTCCTCCCCTTCACCTTTTTCTTCCTTTGCCATCACTCTATATTTAATGCTTATTCCTTTTTGAATTCCAGGTGTTGGCCAGCAGCAGTCACCACATCTACACCTGACAGTGTCTTCGTACACAGGTAAGTTCATGTCCCACACAGAATTAGAATAGGAAATAATTTATTTTCAAATGAAAAATCATTTTATAAATGTTTTGTAAACAAGTACTTTTCAATATATTGACAAATTTGCGTAAAATCTACCCAATTATTAGTTGACAATGAATTTCAAGTTTAAAGAGGGTTTTACTCAAACTCATAATACGGGTGTTTTTACACAGGCCCTCCTTGCACATAGTAAACACACATGTATTATGAGTTTGAGTAAAACCCTCTTTGAACTTGAAATTCATTGTAAACTCATAATTAGGCAGCATTTACTCAAATTTTACCACTAAAGCAAAACTCATAATGAGGCTGATAGTGTGTCTATAATAGTTGTCGGTGTTAATTCTAAATGAAGTAGTCCTGTGGCTTTTGGGTAAAGTTAAAATTGATTTAAGACATTTCCTTTATGCCACAACAATTGGAGTCAATCTACCTCTGGGGCGTTTGTTTTCAGGGTTCCAAGAGACTCCGGGCTCAGCCCAGTCTGTCAGCAATAAATTAAAGTTAAAAAGTCCTTTTATTGCTCCCATCTGCCTGCCGTTTAGATTACAGCAGTGTAGAGTGCAAATTGCATACTTTTGATTCAAGGCTATTGTTAGGAGACTCGTGTCTATAGCCCACTCCCCCAGTAGTGACGCCTATGATGCACCTCATCCCATCCTTCTGCAGCATACCCTTACCATGGCACCTGAACTAGGACTGTAAACTTTTACAGTTTCCATAAATTGAGTTATTTAACTTTCTTAATGCCCAATCAATTTGTTAGTTAAATTCAATCTTCTCTAATACGTCTTTCCATAGCAACCTGCTGCAAAATACACAACCTTGCCACTTTTATTGCTTTATCTATGAATAGTTTCCTCTAGTTTTCTGCTTTGAAAATGCCATGAATTTTTATATTAAAATATTAATCAACAAATATAAATCTTTCATAACTTATGAATGGTAATCAAGAAGCACTTGCAAGCTGCAGAGGTGTTTGCTAGAATTACACAGCCATTGGAGTAGAGTAATGCCAGGCAGAGCCACAGTGTATAAATGGTACATCTAGTTTCAGCTTTTGCAGGGACTCAACAGTATAATTAATATATGCAAGAGAGTAGAAGATGGTGGACCCGATAACACCTCCCCCGCTCCTCCACTCCTCTGCTTGTCTTCCTGTCCTTCTACTGGTCCCTGACGAACCGTGGCGTTGCCAGTCTTTCCTCCCACATCCTTGGTGTCTTTCCTGACCATTAGAGCTGTCTTGGGCAAAGGCTGAGACACGCTCCATGTTGATTCTCCGAACATGGGTTGATGCTGCTTGACATCAGGCATGGCTGGAGCCAGATGGGTGATGCCTAGTGCTTCGTTCAGTTGCAGCTTCCTCCCTGGGATGCCTTCTCAGGCCTAGATATGAGCGTCTAGTAGCTGGGTTCCCCTTATCCGGGCCGGGCCCCCATCCTACTCTACTTCACCCTGCTGACCTACGGCAGTTGGTCCTCATCTACACTGTGGTCATGGCGTCGATTAAACGCACAACTCCAAAGCTGAGCATTCCTGATCAACAGGCCTCAGAGTCCTACTGGCAGACCCCTAAGTGACCTACTTGCCATTGCTGTGGAGAATTTCCAAGGACATTGGACAGCTTTGAAATGAGATTTACAGCATTGCAGGAATCCGAGTCACAGCTTATAGTGTTTTTTTCAGAGAGACTTCTCTGCATCTATCTTGTGCCACCATCTAGTGGTGTTCACCAGCAATTGAGCCTACCTCTAAAAGTATATATTCTATGTATCTGGATCCCTCTGATATTTATAGTCGGTGCAGTCCCCGTGATGGTGATAGCACAAAAGGTCTGCCAGCATCCTAGCGACCTCTGTTCAGTTGTGGATCCAGTACTAAGCCGTGGGCATTGGCCCTGGTCGGCTACTAGTTGCCTCAATGCAGGATGGATCATGGTCTGTCACGCCATTGGATTCTGTCCTTCTTCAGACGGCCTTTTCAAGAGGATGGCCACAGACTCCCCCTTTCCTTCTCACCCCTCCTTCCTCTTTTCTTTTCACCTTTTCCAAGCATTCAAAAATTGCTTAGGGTATCGTAACACTATACAAAAGCTTGATATAAATCATAATAAATATATTTAATTAAATGCGGACCAGGTAACACCCCTGGCAAATCCCAGAATCAATAGGAAATGGGGTTGTCAGTGATTGATTGATTGCTTTAACATTGGCTGCCCCCCTTTGAACCAAAGTGCAGGAGGCTGCAGTTTAGGTTAGTCAGTGAGGAATTTTATTTCTTCAAGAAAACAAAAAATGATGGCTAGAGGAGGTAGAATTAATCTATGCCACTGGGAACACCTCTGGGCAGCTTTCTAGTTTTTTTGCCTACATGTGCCATTACTTTCAGCGTGAGATCAATATGTAGCAGTCGGGCCCTAACTGCTGTGTTTCTCACTCTTTCAGTACAGTTTCAGAAAATGAGTGACCCATTCCTCTGGTAAAATAGGCAGATTAATATAAACTATGCATGAAGAACTTACTACTTTGTTATAAGCGACCCAAAAGGAAATTCACATCCGTTGATGCTGATATTAAGCCCGGCCAAAGGATATGTGAAGCTCAAATCTAGCCTTCACTTGGGCATCCTTATAACTAGAGCCAGTCCAAATCTGCAGACAAATATTTTAAAAAACTGTGAAAATGTGTTCCCAAATTCTACAGGGAAATAGTAGAATCCTGCAGGCAAAATGACTAAATCTGCGGAAATAACAGTACAAATGTAAACTTACATTGGTTTATTTAAACGGCCCCTACCATCACAATCAACACAAAAAGTGATGCAGTGTCTGATTTCTATCTATTGTGCACTTCAGTAAATGCATCTTTCAGAATCACATATATTTGTGCAATTAGAAATGTACTTTTTTGTGTGAAATACCTATGGCCTAGGAGACTCCGTTTACACATATGTACAAGTGCATCGTGCATTGCGCAAAGATAACTTGGAACAAATGCACATTTTTCCATTTTTGTGAGCTTTCCTCAAATTCTTTGCAGCAAAACTCTCTTGCACAGTGGTGAATGTGCCCATTTCATCAATATTTAAGAAGAAAAATATTAATCAAGTTGATGGTGAAAAATCAAATGGTTTTGATTTTTTTTTAAATATTTTAGATGTTTCCAAGAAGAAACACTAGAAAATGCATCCTTTAAATGAAGTCATGTGTAACCTGATCTTGACCTGTTCCACTCATTGTGGCCATAAAGCACCCGCTGTCCCTTTTTATCCTTTAAAACTGACTGCATGAAGGCAAAGAATGACAGAATCCTCGGAGGATTCAAAAAATAGCCTAATTCCGCAGGGTGCAGTGAAAATCTGCAAATCCTTAGGAGAAAATTCTGGCACAGATTTGGTCTGTGTCTACTCTGGACCCCTGGCTTTTGGCCCTTTCTTTTGGTCCCCTTCCTATCCTAGATTTTTGGCTAAAAACGTTAGTGCCAAAATCACTTCCTCTCTGTCACCTGAACTACAGATTAGTGCCGTCTGCAACATCGGGGCTTTTATCATCAAGTCACTTAGACTTGCTTATTTTGCCTTACAGGTTCTGACCCACTGCAGTTGCCCCATAAACCGCCTGACAGCGTCTGGGTGCGCAGGTAAGTGCATGTCTTACACATTTATGCAGTACATAGTAGTATTGTTATTTGCATATCCATATTTCCCTCCCCTTACATCCAAGCGCTTAGTGGCTGTCTCTCAGTACACAGCCCTAGTGGTGTTTGTGCCATGCCACTGTTCTCCTGGCCTGTTTTTCTCTCTTTCCATATTCCTGGTGTTGCCCCCTATGTGGTATGCCCACTGTGAACGCTACCAATACGTCTTCCTGCCCTGCCCGTGTCCCCACTTTTCTGTCCCACGTCCATCCTCCTCTTGTTCCCTTCTCTGTGGTATACCTCTACATGTGACGTCTACTTTTAGATCCCCCTGCCCTGACTTTGCCCCCTAGTTTCTGCCCTCTTACATCTTCCTGTTGTTGCCCCCTCTATGCTACCACTCTCCCTGTGCACTCTAACACTAAGTTCATCTGCCCTACTTTAAAGGGACTTGTCATCACAATGAACAAACGAAATAAAGTTGTTTTGTAAAGAAAATTAAAAACTGCCTATACTTTTTTCTATTTTCCTTAAAAATGGTTTCTTTTTGTGCAGTTTTATTGTTAAAATGTGATGATTTTAGGTGTAATTCCATAGCTCGCCACTTGAAAGCAGTATAAGTATAGGAAACGGTCATATAGGAAGTCGAGTTAACGCACTACTTCAAAAGTGCAATTAGTGTAAAACAGCATTTTTTAAACAAATGACAAATTGCAGTTCACTGCAAGTTTTGAAGGACAATGCAAAGAGCTTAAATAGTGATAGCTGAGAAACAGTCCTGTCTGCCAACCTTTCCTTTACTCTCTCTTTTCCCCATAAAAGCCGTTCTGTCCTAAAATGTTGTTGGCTTTAGCCCAATGCCTAGTGTTCTCGCAACTAAGAGTGCCACAATTTTCTGATATACCCAGAAGCCTCCACAGTCATATCCAAAAAGGGGAGCACTAGCAGAACCAGTGTAAGCCCATAGGGCTGAACCTGAATCTGTAAAGCCTCGAAACAAGATAAGGTCAGATAACTAGCAACGCAAAGAAAACTAACCCATATTAGCCTGCAGCACTCACCTTACTCAGAGACCCCCACAGCGCACCCAGCACAGTCCGAGATGAGCGCGATCAACTTCAGCATGGCACAATAAATAAATAATACAACACAAGTTTAAATTAGGAAATTATAGGAATAGAAAAAACCATATTATCGAAACCACAACAAGTGTAATTCAGAGTAAGGTCGCACAAGGACCAATCAAGACATAACAGTTCTCTGTACATCAAACAGACAAGGCAGAAATTTAGAGGCAGAGAGAAAAGGTGCAGGTGTCTCAAGGCAGACTTCCGGCATTGATCAAACACAGGATCCTATATGGCAGACCCTTGAACAATGCATTAGAAACAAAAGAGACAGCATCAGTTTAAATTAGGAAATAGAAGGAACATGGAATTCCAATTGCATCTCAAACAAGGCAAGGTTACCTAAGAGCAAGGCTAGATATGGACCAAACAAAAGAAGACCAATGTCTGTATTAATAACAGGCAGGAACAAGACCGATGAAGGCCCAGGGTCACAGAGATAAGGTGCAATTCCTCAACATAGATTTTAGCAACGATCGAACACAGTGTCCAAGATGTAAGAACCTTTTATTTGGGCGTCTTAGATAACATTGTAACTCAGGTACATAGAGGACATTTGAACGGCCACGGTAAACAAAATCTTTACCTGTGCCAAAGAGGAAGTTCCATACCTCATACCCTGAGTGGATTACTGCCGACCTAATGCAATGTGCAGCATGGCCACAACCTCCAGACTCGCATACCTTGATTAGCTGGACAAACAGGAACCCTGTGAATCAGTGTACCATGAAATCCAACAAATGTGCCCTTAAAGTGGTCAAGAAACCAAGGCTAAGTCCTCAGCCTTCCCTTAGATAAGCTTCCCGTAGTACTTCCTGTTACTGCTCCTCCCTCTTTACCTTATACTTCCTTTCCCCTCACTCTATGTCTAACCATTACCCCTTCTTGTTTTCCAGGTGCTGACTAGAGCTGGGCGATCCATAGCAGGCTTGAGCCCGACTCGATTCCAATCTTGTGCTTGGCTCGGTGGTAAGACGAGCCGAGCTTAGAAGAGCTGAGCTTGAGTAGAATGTGTGTTGTGTGTGAGTGGGAATGACGGTATATGTCAAACACACCGATTGCAGGACACTGAATTTAAATGGCACAGATTTTAGTTTTTTTCTCCTGTGTCCACGGGGACCTGTAATTTTTTTTTTTTTTTTAAATAAAAGGGGCCAAAGCAGCAGATGGGGCAACATGGATTGGGTGAGGGAGGAGGAGGGTTTGGTGCCAACACATTAGTTGCTCTACAATAACTTTTCTTGCAGGTAGCAGCTTGAAAGAAAACCTAGCACTTCACTGTCAGCACTACAGTATGGACACGACCAGTTAGCTGGCCCAGAATGAACACATGTCCTGCTTGCATTCTCAAAAAATATAAGGCTAGATTCACAGAACATTTACACCACCTCTCTCCCTTGGCTATAAAGTCCCTGAGGAGAGAAAAAGAGGCCTATCCCAGTTGGACAATAAAGGGGAATCCTTTAAAACAGTCATACATTGTTTTCATTCACTGTCATGTGTGCTGAATGCTTGCGATTGGGCACGAAACACCAAGATCATTGCCTGGCTCGGCTCGGGCTCAAATTGTACTGCAAAATTTCAGGCTCGTCCCAGCTCTAGTGCTGACCAACTGCAGTGGCAACATCTACCTCCTGACAGCGTGTTTGTACGCAGGTAAGTGCATGTCGCACCCAGAATTAGAATAAGAATTTCTTTATTTTGAAATGTAAAATCATTTCATAAATCTTTTCCCTCCAAGCACTTCTCAATATATTGACAAATTTACTACATAATTCATAATGGTTGTCAATTTCGAGTAGCAAAAATTATTCCGTTACCACCTAATGTACTTGGGACTAATTTGGGACAGACTTTAACCGAATGAAACCGCCAGACACATTTGATGACTACAAGTGTTAATTTTACACTGTTAAAATCAAATATATAGAAACTTCTTCAATAACTAAACTCCAGAGATGACACCAAGGGATCTTGCGCCTAGGATCTACCTATCCGGGTAAAACAAAAACTCTTAATAATAATACTAACATTTATTAAGCGTTTCATGAATTTTCTTCAGAACGCAAATGGGAAACGTAATTAAATATATGGATGCCAGGGAAAAATTTAGGTAACAAGATTCCTTTTTAGTTCTATTCTCTGGATTCTGTGTTGATAGTGTTTCAAGTAAACATATATTTCCTTCCATAAACAACTGACTCCTTGCACAACTGAAATAGCCTTACTCCAGGGAAACTTAGTGAAAGAACATAATCCTTAGGCCACATCCAGGGACTAAGGAATACAGTTCAAAATAACTTTCCTTTAGCTCAAACCCCTTTTCAAGTAGACCACGTCCAGCGCCTAAAATAACACAGTTCAAAATAGCTTGAAACCAGACCACGCACATGGCCTTTGAGACTCCTGCTCCCCTGAGAACAACACTATTTCCTTGGTCCTAGATCATCTCCTCTGGACTCAGGCCCTGGATTCTCACCCGCCATTGAATTCCTTCTTGAGTGGTCCCTGCAGCATTGAAGTTGAATTGTCACCCTGACTCTTGGGCCACTTCGAATTATCATCCAGGCTTCCCTTGAGTTGTCTCATTGTTAGACTGGAGTCAAATTGTTCACCCCGATACTCTTGGGCCGCCACTTTCTTGAGATAGTCTTTATTAAACTGGACATTGTTCAACCTGGCTCACTGTTGGACTCTCTT
The DNA here is from genome assembly GCA_030264435.1 of Desmognathus imitator. Lineage (NCBI taxonomy): Eukaryota > Metazoa > Chordata > Amphibia > Caudata > Plethodontidae > Desmognathus > Desmognathus imitator. Next base: position 11,298 of record JASCRA010321148.1, read on the forward strand.
GAACTTAAGGGTTGAGATGCACACGGGTAACCCACTTGATACCCCTATGTCAGTTGATAGATGGACAGAAGGGTAAAAGGGGGTCCCAACCAGGAACCGATGGACAAACCTGGGGGGTCAGCACCTATAGAAAGGAGAC
>JASCRA010332223.1:0-16959 GCA_030264435.1 Desmognathus imitator
CTCCCATTGATGTCAATGGGAGCTACACCAGACGTAAAAATTAAGACACACTTAACTGCTTTGTGGATCAGCCCCACAGTATGGGAATGAATAACAAGCCCTAGCCTTGCCTTTACCTCCATTCTTTCGATTGATAAAGAAACTGAAGAGCATTCCCGAAGGGTTTCTTGGGTAGCACAGCAGGTAAAACCCCTGTGCTTTCAACCCACGGGACCCCGGTTCAAATCCCGACCCTGCCGCATACAGGGTCGGGTTTGATGTGGTTTAAAAAAAAAAAGAAAACATGTAATTGCGATATCGCAGGATAACGCAATTACACAGTGACCGGGTGACACCCCCTTCTGTGGTGTCACCTGGTGCGGTCCGCACCACCCGCACCCCCCTAGTGACGCCACTGAGAATCAGGCTATTACTCCTCGTAGCCTGTCCTGCCGCCGCCACCCCCCCCCGTCCTAATCCCCCCGCACACCCCGGTTCAGTGTATATCACCCGGCCCGCCTGGGGAGAGAGGCCGCCATGGCTCACAAAGCCTCACGGCCCGCGTGCAGCATGGCCGACCTCTCAAGACGGGAGGTCTCACCCCTGTGTGCAAAAAAGTGTTTATTTCACGTTTCCCACGTAATCACTCACCTCCAGCACCGCAGAGCGACTCCCCCCTCGTTCTCACTGCTTCTCCGTCTTTTGTCTCCTGCATCCACCGTTGAGGTTCGCCTGGGAGCGTCTCTGTTCGGGGGAGCGATCGTATCGATGCATCCTACCTGTCCGCCATCGTGGGTCTTTTTTTTATCATGCTTACGAAATAGTATTCATTTATTCAATCATTACTGCCACGTTTCTCATGCCATGTATGACATCTTGCGCCATTCCTGGCTTCTTAGCCAGCAACAGTTGGTATTCTGGGACCCGTAGTCTTGTTTTTCTAATAACAGGCCTAGGCCAACAAATCCGACTAGTGTGCTTTATGGTAATAGTTGGGGCTGGTCGAGAGTACCCCTTGTCCCCCCCAATCCAAGTTTGAAAGGAGATGTCTTGATGCAATGGAAAATTCTAAAGACTCACCTTTCAGTGATGGCCAATAAAGAAACACGCCATGATCTAACTTCCACATGTCCTCACCGGCCTATCACTGAAGGGTTACTAACATTTTTGTCCATTATCACCCCCTTCTCTTGCCACCACACGCCTGATGGATCCGGGAATTGGACTTCCTGAAGGAACTCTGCACCCACCTGCTGTCCTCCTGTAAACAATCTCTGAGCAAGATCTATGTCCTCTGACTGACCCGCACCTCCTACAACCATCTAGACTTATCTATTACTTTAGACCCCCCCCACCCCTTGGCAACTCATATATACACACAATACACCTAAAAGCAGAAAGAAAGCATGTAATGCTTTATAAAGACATCCAATTTAATACCTAAATGCATATTTTAGAATTTTCAGGGGTTTGTTATTGATAAACTTGATTCACTCATCTATGTCGGAGTTATGTGTAGTGCTTAACCTGTTACCCCAGGAGTATCTCAATCGCCTGACAGTATAATGGTTACCAGCATTCAGGAGACTATATAGCCGTGACACATGGGGGTGGTGGGTGACATGGAGATTTTTCAACAAACAAGTGAGAATTCCCAACAAACAACTCACATCAATAAAATTTCAGATTGTTAACGAAATTCTACCTGCTACTATTACAGTGCCCCCCTCTGCTACAGACCACCATTTTTTCACCATCTTAAAACAGTATAAATGCAAAGTTGCTGCTCTGAGTTCTTCACAATAAGAGCTTCTGACTGTGCCATTCAGTTCTTAGAAACAGGGGTATCAAGCCAAAGAGTTTTTAACTGGTGCGGTAGACTGTCATTGGGCCCCAGCAGACACAGGTTTGAATCTCAAGACTGCCTTCTGTCAAGCAAAAAAAATTAACAAGTATTGGCAATGCCATTTGTTTACTGAGGGCAGGTAAAAGGTTTTCACTTTGTGGCTGCATTGATGAAGTAGAAAACCTAAAAAATTAAGATCAACGAGAAAGCAGTAGTTTTCAGTTTGCAAGCGCATTAAAGTAGAGGCGCTAAAGTGCTTCTGGATGTCAGAAAACTAAAACATAAAAGGATGTCTCATCCCCTCCAACCTCCTGCCTAACGGCAAACGTGTAACTGACAGTGTTAATACGAAGGGCTGCAAAACGCGGCTTCTCGGTTGGCCACAGGACTGCCGAAGCATCTCCTCCACTCGTGTGGGCTACACTGTTACCCATGGACGCACGTATTAAATTTAAATCTCTTTGTGCACCAAGCCTTGCATAGATCTGGCCCAGTTTATCTTCAAGATTAAATTGGTGTACCATATGTTCCCTCTAAAGTTCTGCGGTCCGAGAAGCACTCAGGCTTCGAGTGCCGCTGTATAGGAAAACATCTGTCGGCTGCCCCCGCCCACTGGTGAACTCTCTGCCTTTGCACTTACGGCAAGTTCAGAACCATTTTGCCTGTAGAAAGGAGCTCACAACTTTCTTGTTCTATATCACAGTGATTCTTGACAGTGATAAAGTTGGGAGCCCGAGTAGAGCTGAGAGAAGCTGGGCTCGAGCCCATCACCTGGCTCGGCTCGATCCCGGCTCTGTGATAAAACTAGCACCAGCCTCAAGCCAAAAAACTTTTTTTTTTTGCATTTTAATTTGTTGTTTGTGCGTCTAAAAATGTGTTTGACACATTTTGGTGTACAACTTAAAAATACGAGCTAAACTTCTTTTCTGGCTCGGCTCGACCTGTGGTTTTAGAACATGCCCCCACTCTATGCTTAGATAATTGTTTCGAGATGGTTGTACCGTGATCGGTCTAGTTTTGGGAATCCAGGGGGCAGGCACGGTGGTCCTGCTACACCGCACTACAGCTCGAAAGAATGTCGTCACAAAATTTTAATTAATTCCTAAACAGACATCACTTGTCTTCTCAAGATGCAGACTAACTTGGTCCAGAGCGCGAGCGCCTCTGCCCTCAGGGTTCTTCTTCCAATCACATCTCGGGGATCATTAGCGGTAGCTCGCCTCGAGTGCATGGGCGTCCGCCGGAATTTTTCCAGGAATGGGGGGGTGCAACATTAAGACACTTTTGAAAATAAAAAATTAAATTGGGCCAAACTGTGCATTTTACATGCAGACCATGGGAGCGAGGGGGGGACTAGTTGCCCCCTTTGACCCCCCTCCCCCTGCCCCTCCGCTGCAGACGTCCAGGCTCGTGCGGAAGCCCCTTTAAAACGAATGGGGGGCTTTTTAGCACCCGCTGAGCTTTTTTCTCGGATACTATAACCTGCGGTTTAGGAAGTAAAACTTTGTTTCCTGACAATTATCTCCATAAAATACCTAAATATAACAGATTCCCTTGGCCCAAACGGTGAATATGTTTTTACTTGGTAAAGTTCATGTGTGTGCCACATTTGCCGTCCACCCACGCAGACAACAGCTCTCATTTAAATTAAGGGATGGAATCATGGAACAACGTGACTGTATCCCAGTGAAACAGTGGGACGCTACCAGGATGTCATTAACATTTTATTTTCAAATAAAACATTCTCATGTGGGCAGAAGCGCAATGCATTAATCAAAATGCCCTCGAAGCACCCTCAGCAATGATTTTGCCTAGAAAACGGTAACTATCCGTCTGTCTTCTTACTGTGAGTGGTAACATCTCCAACCACCCAATAGCCTTAAAACACGGGTCTGTGTATCAGTGTGATGGTGTAATGCAGGGCTCTTCCATCTGGAGTTCGATAGCCCCCCCAAGTGTGTGTGTGAGGGGGGGAGGTGTAATATTTTACATAGGTGTAAAGGAACAGGGGACTAACAAGAATAAGACCGGCTCAATGCCCACTTTTGTAATTTTTCTGAAACTAGTCCCAATGTTCCCTCTAATTATTTTGATCAATGTGCACCAACCACAAGTCTGCATGTACCATCATCTAAGCTGTGAGCAACAACATGATGTGACAAATCACAAAGAGAGTGATCAGAGCGAGTGAGCAACACACAAATGGTGGTTTAGGTGGTAGTTTCACCCACAGTCTGGCGTGAAATAATGTACAATTAGGACAAGCTAAACGTGATCTATTTTTGTAGACTGTGGCTTTGCACTCAGCGTACTTTCTTGTCTTTACTGCCATGTATTTTAAAATAATCTAAACATAATGATTTTGTCTTCTTAGATGCCCGAATGCAATTTCTGCTGCTTTTATTTTTAAAGCTCTTTAACCCCACACGTCCTACCATTTGGCATCATTATGCCATTGGGGAATTTCATGGTAAACTGATGCTCCACTCCATGATACATCTTATGCGCCATTCACATCCAAAGAGTGAATTGTACTGCTTTTCAGTGCTTGATTTGTTTCCCTGGCTGCATTCCTTTTGTGCTATGACTGATTGTTTTTACAATTCCTATGGCGGATGCTTCATTATCAGTACTATTAAATAGCTTTAAATATAAAAACAAGAGGAATTGCTTTCAGTTGACAAAAAAGCTTAAAAGAAAAAAATGAAAGTAGTGGTTATGAAAGATTTTTCATGCGGAGAAATTGAGTGATAGGGTAAATTTTACGTTTCGATGTGGTCATTTTTTATATTATTGCAGTGGTCAAGTTATGTCTTGTTTTAAGAACTGGAGTTAGGTGAGAAGACGGCATGAAATGGATCAGTCTGTAGCCCTTACATTTCTGTGGTTCTTGCATTCCTGTGGCCCTTACACGTCTTGTGTTGAGGCATGCAGCAGGTGTTTTATAACTCCTGCTATGGCGTCCCACTACTATATGATGCCTGCACAGACCAGTGCCAAACAGGGACCATAAACTAGAACAGGTACTGGAAAAAAGTGGCCCACATATGAGACAAAATGCCCCAAAATTCAAAATAAGAGTAAAAATAAAAGTGGCCCAGTTGGGTTGGAGAAAAGTGGACCACTTCAGGAGGCAAATAAAATTTGGGATGTGTCCGAATTGCATGACTTGCTAGTCCACCCAGGCTTCATTCAGTCTTGGCAGGCTGAAGCAGACACTCAACCGCAGAGCTGAAAAACATTTACAATGTATTCTTACTAGGAAAGTTCTGAGCTCTGCTGCCATTGTAATGCGATTGTGCTTGTTGCATTTACAATGTATCCTTAACAGCAGAGCCCGAGAGTTCTGCCTTTAATGATACATTGTAAATGCGCTTGTGTTCTGCTGTTACCTGACGGCTTCAGCTTGCTGAGGAAAGCAGGCAGTGCTGGGACACAGTTTAAACAGCAGTTGTGAAAATGAGCTTACTGCCTCTCGTGTGCGCACTCTGTGGTGGGCAGCCTGCGCGGCCACATTCAGTCAGGTGTGCTTGCGCAGCGCGGCCACATTCAGTCAGGTGTGCTTGCGCACATGTGCGCACGCTGCCGGGAACAGTGGTCTAGATACTAACTAGCCAAAGCTCCAAAATGCCAAAAGTGAAATAAAGTTCATCCGAGGGAGGTGGCGGCTGCAGGGCGAGCTGTCTAGAAGACAGAGCCCGGATTAGGATTATTGACACCGTTAGTCCCGCAGAGATAAGGGAAAGATAAACACACGCCGGCTGCAGCGCGCAAACAGCACCATGCAGAGCAGCGCCCACAAGAGGGATGGGAGGGGAAGATGACGCTGGTGGGCGGCCTTGGCCTCTGCATCTAAGAACAGTCGGCGTCAGCGTGTATCTGTTTGCTATCCGGAAACGTGCTGACGTTTTCTGGACGGCAAATAGAAACATGCTAGTGCCAGGCTGCTGTCTCCACATTAGATGCTATACCTTTTGCGGCTGCGTGCGCGCTGCGCGCGCCCGCGGCCGTAAAAGGCAAAAAGGCTGTAATTTCTACATGGTTTATGGCTGCAAATACCATCAAATTAAAGCGGACAGTCTGCCCTTTATCCCCTTTGTCATTGTTGATCTTAATTTATACATTGCAGCTCGCAAGGGCACTTCTGAATGAGTCATCTGTAAGTTATTATAATTTGCATAAATTGTGGCGACTAAGGAGGTACTTCTTCTGTATTCATTATTTTTCATAAGGTTTTTGCAAGTAGAAAAAATAATGCAATATCGTTTACTTTCTCCAAAGGACTTCCTTCTTTTGGTACCAAGACAGATTCAAGATCCACCAGTACGTTTCACCCAGGAGGGAGAGCATATGGCACGGGGCAGAGCTCAGGTAATTTGCAAATATGAATATTGATTCGGGGTACTAAATACATACCCTCTTGTTTTCAGACCGGAGTAACAGTAGTGAAGTCTTTTTTCCCCCTTTTTTAAAATCTCTTCTTTGTAGCTGGTGGTGCCCAGGAGTTGCGGGGCTCCCCCAGGGTCAAGTGGTTGCCTGAGGGGGTTGGACCGTGTGGGCTTGGTAGTGGCGGCTGCGTGGTCCCTTCTGCCCCTTGTTGGGGGCCGGGTGCTCCGGCCCCAGCCTGCTGAGTGTTTTCTTAATGGCTCCCGCTGTTCTGTCCCACTGTGATGCAGCGTGCTTGGGCGGCTGCCTCCTCCATTACGGATTTCTTTTTGGGGGTGGCTTGCTTCGGCTGCCGGCCCGCTTCTGTGTGGGGGGTGGGGCTTGCTGTCGGGGTGAAGCCATACCCCTTGGTGTTCGAATGGCCAGGCCAGCTTGCGGCTCTGCCCTGGGGGCAGGGGTAGGGTGTGGCCTTCGAGGAGGGGCTGCAGGCTCCCAGTGTGGGGCGCTGGGTGCCAGGTGGCTTTCTCCAGGGGTGGGGTGCTGAGCTCTTTTCCCCCCGGGGCTTCTTGCCTCCTTCTGGGATGCACAGATGGGTGCTGTGCAGGTGTACGAGGACAGGCTGTGGGTGTGGCTTCTGGCAGGCTCCTGATTGGCTGATAAGCCGGTCTGATAGCACAACGAGTTGAGCGCTCGTTCTGACATCTGTGCGCACCTGCTGACGCAAGTTCGAATCCCGGCAGGGCCGACTCAGCCCTTCATCCTTCCGAGGTCGATAAATTGAGTACCACACTGCGGGGTAATAATGTCATCTGTTATCAGTGTTCTGAGACCTATGGGTGTGTAGCGCTATATAAGAAATCAGTTATTATTATTATTACTGCTGGTACATTCACCGGCAGACTATACTGCAAATAGGTGGGCTGACTGTCTACATGGAGGACAATGAATCGCCACTGGATTTTACTGTTCTCTAAATGAGCCGGTATGAGAAAAGGCTCCTCTGTAGTATATAGATTATGAGACATAGCTATTCCCCTGAAGCTGTTCCACTGAAGTCCCCAAATGGAGGTCCTCAATGAGAATTTGCAAAGGCAATCATAACTGCACAACCACTATGCACTCGAGTTTTGCGAATAATCAGAAAGCCTTCCCTCCCATCCCCACCCACACTTAATACAGAACAGCACATCACCTAAATCTCACTCGGCAAAAAGGAAGTCAATTTATCTTATAATATGGTAAGCCGAGCATTTCTATCTGAATGTGCTTTGCATGTCCAATGTCATGTTTGTGAAATGCAATGTCTAGCTAAAATATTCTGATCAAACCAAGAGCGAAGACTATTCAGAGCACAAAATGTACCGTTGGAAGGGTAATGAAAGCCTAATTTGTTGTGTAAGCTGCCTGGAATGAATCTGTAATATCCAGTTACCCCATCAGAAGTGGAACACTATGTCATGTTAGTCCTGAGCACAGTTATACATTTTTCCAGATGATTTTATTTGTTTTTCAGTCAAACGAGTACCAGCACACGGTTGTCTTTTGTACAATCGTAGTATGTTACATTTCATTCACGTAACATAAGATAATGATATGTTTTTCTGAAGGAGGTTAGGGAATACAGTGCAGAGCTGAAAGGCGATCATTGTATAATGATGGAAAAAAGAGGCAGTGAAGTTGGATTTCTGCTTTTTTTATGTTATGTAAAATACATTGCAATAAGGATGAGTCAAAATGTGATTGACGTAGCATTCTACTATAGTAGATCGAAGGCTAAGGAAAAATATGGAGTTGACATAATAGTCTAACTTCACTTTGGTCTTAAACAATAAGCCACACCAGAAAATGGATGCGACTGGGAGCTCAAGCCCTGAATTGCAGTGTTATTAAATAGCTTCAAAACTAAAAACAAAAGCAATTGCATTTAGGCGACTAAGAACACTTAAAAGAAAAACCAAAAGTGGTGGACATTACTGTCCCGTTAATATTTTAGGGTTCATACAAGATAGACGTCAAAATGCATGAAAAGTAATTTGGGCTGGAATATCCCTTTAATACTGTACTTATTTGCAGTCTATTGAAGAAAATAACCTGTGGCCTCCTGGCAAATAGATTTGATACTGCACGCTGCCCATGCTGCTTATGCTATGCAAGGATGGCTCATTCTATTGTCAGTCTTTTGATTTGATCCACTGTTTTGTGATTAATCATACAGATGTTACACGGCTTATGTATTTTGTTAATTTTATTTATTAAAAGTTCTTATAAAGCGCAACATCTATCCATAGATTTCGAGGCACATATAAATACCCAACACAAAATAAAAAGATACGTTTCTCCTACCTTCCCCTCCCCACAACATACCCAAAACACAATAAAAACCAACAGTTCTCCTCCCCTTCTCCCCCCACACACCATAAATAAATGAAACCAAAACATTTACCATCCCCACTAGACACTTGACCCTTGGGTGCCCACCCCTTGCCCCGGGCAATGATTTGACACACATTTAATTTGCTTCAATAAGCGCTCCTGACATCATCAAGACCAATGTCATCTCACACTGCACACCCTTATCAGTGAAGTCTTCTTGTCATTTCTGGAAAAACAAAAATGTCAGGCAATAATTTACACACAAATATTCACAGATCATTTTAATTTACAAAAAAGTAGTTAGTGCACGTTCTGAAGGCAAAAATTCAGGGATATGTCACTAGCTATGTCATTATGAAAAGAAAAATGCGGCTTTATAGTAGACGCGCTGATCAAGAGCAATTCTATCGGCTAAAAAAACAACACTCTAGAGCCATTCTTAAGCAATTGGCAAACCAAGAGGAACTGTTAGAGTTCCTGACTATTCTAAAACAGAAAATTATATGCGAGGATAGAGAGGTCTTACTGAAAAATTGCAAAGATTTATGAGTTCAGGGACAATACTGGCCGTTACATGGCTAGAATATCTAAAGAACAGATCACTGATAGACATAGAAAGGAAATTGAAACGGGAGATGGGACCTTCGCTAACAACCCCAGTGAAATCAAAGAGGCTTTTCTAGAGTATTGCCAAAATTTGTATAGAGATAGTAATCAAAATACAATAGCTAATGCTAATGCGTATGCAGATTTCGACTGTCCTGTGCTAGATAACCAGGATCATGACCAGATGCTCTCACCTGTAGAATTAAACAAAGTTAACTTAATCATCAAGTAACTTTTAAGCAGCAAGGCTGCAGGGGAAATGGGATAGCAGCAGAATTTTATAAAACATTTAAAAATGAGCGTGCTCTCCCCTTGATTACTGTAATCAAGCATGCACCTAATATGAGTCAATGCCCAGAATCTTGGTCCAGGGCAAACAGTTTGTTAAAAATAGGGAAAAATCCCTGTAATTGGGGTTCCTACTGACCAATCTCACTATTGAACACTGAAGTTAAAATCTACGCTAAATTTCTTGGTAGCCAGATCGCTCCTCTTATCACAAAACTGGTTAGCGATGACAGCTTTATTACAGGACGTCAGACCACGGGCCATACAAAAGCATTAGCCGCCATAATAGACATTGCAAAAGTCAATGATGAAAGCGTTTGATTGCATTAATTGGAACTTTCTCTGGGCTGTGATATATTCCATTTTCCTGCTTATTTTATATGCTGGATCGAAGTCTTGTACAGGAGTATCACAGCGCGCCTAATCATAAATCAAGAACAATCTAATATTTTTTTCATTGATCAGGAAACTCAACAAGGCTGTCCTCAGTCACCAATAATTTTTACGCTTTATATGGAGCCATCAATACTTCCTATTAAAAAAAGAATCATAGACTACCTGCGTTCTTCTATAATAACTATAGCCAAAGAATACTTGGTTCATGTTACAACCCAGGTCAATGGACCGATGGGCACTATACAGTCTGAGGCTGTGGATTTCGGCCAAGTTTCAAATTACCAACTGATCCTAGCTAAAACTTAAATACTTACACCACAGCGCAATAAAGCAGTAGAATAGTGAAGATTTAATGGAATTAAATCTCATTCGTCTATATGTGCAAACTTTTGAGCTGCTCAGAAGATGGAATGACCTTCCTATGACTATTATTAGATGAATCAGTTTGTTAAAATTGGATATAATCCACAAGTTCTTTTGGATTTTCAGGGCAATACCAATTTATATCCCGCAAACATACTTTAACAAAATACAAACTTTCTTTATCCGATTTATTCGGGCAAATAGAACACAGCGCAGGGCGCATAAAAAACTCTGCTTACCAAAAACCAGAGGGGATTTTAATGCACCTGAAATACTACTGGGCTGCTTTCGTTGATGAGTTAAAATGGCTATGATGGATAATCCTGGAGCTCCTCCTTATTATTATCTTATGCTTCCAAGTAATAGGAGGCATCATTTATTGAAACTTAATAACTTGAAGTATTTCAAAAAAGTTCAGCTAAAAACTACAGCATCAATCCTAAGAATATGGAATGACATGTCTAGGAATTTCCTAAGCCCTCCTTTGATACTCCCCTGCTGGTATCTAAATCCAGAACGGAGCTGGGAACAAACAGGCATCTAGACTATATGCCATCTCGACAATGATAGTAGGGATATGCATGCATTTATCGTCCTTCAAAACCTTTATCATATCCCCTGTGTATCCTTCTTTTTGTATGAGCAAATTTGTACCCACATACAAAGATTTATCATTGAAGAGCCTACTAACGATTATGCCTTTTGTGAATTTTTAAAAGCTGACAACATTTCAATAACATTTGTGTTGCGTCCCAATATGAGGAAGAAGGCACTGCGAGGACCAGGTAAGGTTAACATCTTTATTGAAGTGGAAACATCCAGCAGGTAAGCAAGTTAAAGTAAGAATGACAGGTAAACTGCCAACCCAGTCTAAGCCAGAGGCAAGGTTCCAGCATGGAATGGGACAGAGGGACAAAGAGAGAGGACAGGAACAGGAGAAGAAAGGCAGGGTACAAGACATCCTCCCTCTTCAAGGGTGGAGACAAGGACTAATAAGAGAAATTAATGATGCTGCTGATTAATGGAGAACAAAACCAGCAATAAAAACATGCATAGAGATAAGTGCTCAGGCTGTACCGTGCAAGTGAGCTGTATAAAAGCGGAATTAAAGCAAGACAATAACCGCAAGCATAACACAAAGACTGAGATGCTGGAAAGAAGAGTACGCATGGAAAACCAAGCTGAGCATGCATCACAGAACATAAAGCATGTATTTAAACAGGAGATAAAGCATGCATTTGAACAGGAAAAGCTAGAAGTATATGCATACAAAGCAGACCCAGACAGGAAAGCCAGATGCAAGAATTTGGCTATAAACTGCTCATAGAGGGTTTAGAGGATGACATGGAAAAGATAATAGCTAAATGGAAAACAGACTGAAATAGCTCAGCTGGATGACAAATTCAACATCTCATGTACGATGATGCATTTGCCCCTTGTGTCACCACGGCTGCGTCTCCAGCATGATAAAACAATTTTTCGGTTTCTACTACACACCTACTAGGATGTACTTGAAGGGGTTACGTGAAACTGATGCCCTTGATGTAGCTTTTCCCCAGCATATAACGCTTATATGTTCGCATTATGCCAAGTGGTTCATGAGTACTGGGTCAAAATATTTCAAACACTATCGACATTATTGGTAGATGAAATCCTCCCTATGATAGGAGGAATCCTGCTTGGGATTGACTTGGATAACTGGAGTTTTTCCTATACTCTTCTGTTCCAGGTAATATGCATTCAGAGGCTATTCGTGGCAAAAGCATAGAAAGACATAACCTCTCATTCTTATAGTCAATGGCTGCATGAATTTATGAACGGTTTTTACCTTGAAAGTAACATTGTGCAGGCTTGGGGATATAATTTAGGAATAGTAATGCAATGGCTACCAATTGAACCTAAGCAATATTCCCAGATAATTGATATTATAATCATTTTTATAATACTATGTCAAGTCTTTATATAGGACAAGGCTGTAGATTTGCAATCCAAACTGCTATGCTCTAAAGTGATGAATTTATGTAATTTTGGATATTTTTGTGTTTGCGGTTTTGCTTTGGGATTTGGCTGTGCTTTCAAAATCAATAAAAAAGAGGAAAAGCACAGGCCCAAAAAGGACATTTGGCGACAGGCCCATCAGGAATGTGCCCGATTTCCCTATAGGCCAGACCGCCTCTATGTTTGTGCACCCCAACTGCTGACTAAATAAATTGGCTCTGAGAGCATTCTCATGTCTGACTTCTGATTGCAAATAGGTCTCTTCCTGTTGCAGGCAGTAATCTGCTGCCATCTTAACAATTTTAATACTGGAGCTTAGTTACTAAAAAACACAAACAGAATTATGATTCCCATATAAAATGTCACTAGGTTTTATGCCTGTGGGAAAAGCATATTAGAAGAAGCTAGTGAAGCTCTGTGTGATCTTTTGAAAGAAAGGAAAAATAAAGTCTTTCACTTACTACTGTACACAATCTTTCATTTTTAAAAAAGCAGATTTTTAAGACCAAAACAGTTCCACTTTTACTTTTTCATAAACTATCATAATAATAATAACTTATATAGCGCTACACACCCTTGGGTCTCAGAGCACTGATAACAGATAACATTATTAGCCCACAGCGTGGTACTCAATTTATCGACCTCCGAGGATGAAAGGCTGAGTTGACCCTGCCGGGAATCGTACCTGCGTTAACAGGCTTGCATAGATGTCACATGTGAGTTCTCTACTCGCTGTGCTATCTGACCGGCTGCCTACTTGGTTGATCAATCATTGATTGATCAACCAAGTGAGAAAGCTGAAAAGCTGTGCAGCCAATTACACTGCGATTGACTGTGGCCTAGTCATTATACTGATGCAAAATTCTGGGGGGCATATGCCACTTGTGCCTCATCCCACACCACCATCCACAGATGACCACAGGTGCCTTCCATACTTCAGGAGTCAGCCTTAGTAAAAAAAAAAAAAAACTTTTGTGGTTGCTATGGCATGCATCACAAAGGACCTCTGATGTCACCCTCTGATGTCATAATTCCCCTTGCATAGGAAGAGATGTGCTGAGCTCAGTGCTTTCTGAGAAGATGGGCAGCAGCTCACTTATCCAGATCCTTTGGAACTAGTGTTTCAGGAAGCCTATCGACTCCAAAGTGATTCGACTCAGGGTGCAGACATTGGGCAGCCTTTGGAAGATGGAGGAGCACAGCGGGGCCTAGGAAAAAGACTCAAGAAGCTCCCATATTTAACTTCTTCTGCAGGTTCATTCCATGCATCTTGCACCTCAAATGACTCAGTCAGAGGACACACGGCGTGAGGTCCTGGAGCGCCTCACCCGACTGGAGGTACAGTCCTCTACCATCAGCCCGAATGAGAAGGAGCTGCTAGAGCCTCAAAAAAAGAAGGCAACTGCCACTGGGAAACTTGCTGCTACAACTGCAGCTGAAGACTTCAAATGGAGAGAAATACTTGCGGAATTTAAGGAACTGAGGCATGTAAATTTACGCCAGCTTATCCACCATGAAGTAGAAGCTGTACACCAGAAGGAAGCAGAACAGAAGATGCAAGACATGCTCAGTGACCTCCAGGTGGAAGTACAACATCTCAGTACAACCATCGCCACCAAGTCTGCTTCCATCTTGGAGGCAATTGCCTTACAGGGCAGCGCCATCACACAGGCAATTAAGGGCCTCACACCTGTGGTAGAACGGTTGGTCCTTTCACGTACAAGTCCTGTTACTCGCTCTAATCTCGTTGCCACCCAAAGCTCTGGCCGCACATCTAGCAAGCCGGGAAGAGCACGCAGGAAAAGGCAATGATTGGGCTGCTGCTGCCAGTGCTGTATGTGGCTGCTAAAGGAGGAACAATGCCAGCGAGTGTGATGACGCCCCCTTCGCTCTTCATCTGGTTTAGTGACATTTAATTCTGCCACTCCCCGCCCTTTCTGCCAAAGCTCACGTGATATAAAAGCGGCTGTGCTGGGACGGAGGCGGACTGATTGTGCTGCTACTGCCGACACTGTAACGCGGTTGGTAACAGAGGAACAATGCCGGGGAGGGTGGCCCAGGTGCAACCCCCGGGATTTTCAATAATATTGACATTTATCGGTTTGAAGCTTAGCTCTGCCCCTTTTTGATTCGTGTGCTATTGAACTGGCCAGTAAAGATGGGCTCAACCTACCAATATAGCACCTGGAAAGGTTAAAAGGTGGATAAAATGGGTGTTCATGCTCAGTCAGGGGAGCATCAAGTCCAGGAAGGATCGAGTTTGGAACGGGCTACTGATACACCTAAAGGGAAAGGGCGCTCTAGCTGTAGCTCCCAGAGCACGCTCACAAACACAATTTTCAGTGGGTACAGTTAGTGGTGTGGCTAAAGATGTGGTGGATGTTGTACCATCACAGTCAGTTTCCTTCATCTACTACGATAGAACCTTCTGAACAGTTGGAATGAATTATCAGTTCGAATGGTCGTCCTAGCCTGTTGTTAAACCTTTTTATTTGGAATTGTGCTGGATTGAATAAACAAAATAAAGAAATAAACTAAAAAAAAAAGTATACTGCACTTAATATTTAAATTGCCAGGCCCCTTGGGAGCAGGTGACCCCCTCCCCGTGCAAGACACCCCTAGGCAGCTGCCTAGTTTGTCTTATGGTAAATCCTGATTCCACAGTAGACTTTGGACCCTCCTAGAAATGTAAATGTTATTTTGCCTTTCCGAATTACTATGTAAGCAGGCAATAGGGAAGGGAAACTATAAATATGAGTATTGTGTTTTGTGCTTTATCTACTGACCAATTTTCACTGTGAATGTACCTCAGTCATACAGGGCTAGCAGCAGATATCAGGGAATTAAGCGTGGCCTATTTTAAAGAGGCCCTTTCTCAGCTATCACTACTTTAGCTCTTTGCAATCTCCTTCAAAACTTGCACAGATCTGTATTTTGTCATTACTCATTTAAAAAATGCTTAGTGTTACAGCAATTGCACTTTTAAAAACAGTACATTACCTCGACTTCTGCAGGTGAAATTTGGACATAAAAGAACCTACACTAAGTTTTCCTATACTTGTGCTGCCCCCCAGTGGCAAGCTGTGGCATAACCCCTAGAAACATTACATTTTAACTATAAAATTACACCAAAATAACATTTTTTCAAGGTACATAGAAAAAAGAAACTATAGGCAGCTTGTAATGCTTTTTACAAAACACATGGTGGGCTGATGGACAGGGGGATCATGCCTATTTAACCTATTTATCACCTGGTGGGGAGCATTGCAAATGCAATTGTTGAATTACCTGAGTGTGGGTGTGGAGGGGGTAAAATTATTCATAGGCTATCAATACAATCGATGCAGTGCTGTTTGATTTTGAATTGCAATAAAATGTGCTTGGCTCTATGCATGTTTAATTGTGCTTCGAAGCCTTTGGAAGTTTTTAAGTGCAAAATCTATCTCTGTCTATCTGTCAGTCAATCCATCCATCCATCCATCCATCCATCCATCCATCCATCCATCCATCCATCCATCCATCCCATCCCATCCCATCCCATCCCATCCCATCCCATCCCATCCCATCCCATCCCATCCCATCCCATTAGATAATTTTTCTTGTACCAGTCTGCTAAAACTGCTGAACTATTCTCTATTCCACTTTTTATTTCCACCCGCTGCTAGAACACATTTGTTAATAATGATAAAAAGCCCTGCGGTGCAAAATGGTGCTTACTGCAGTACTCGACTTTCACCATGTACAAGCCAATACTCCAGAGGCAGGCGAATAATGTGTTATAGGTTATGACAAGTGTGATTTATAGCAGTCTGTTTTCTAGTGTGTGTTGTCTGCCTCTATTGTTGTAAGATAGAGCTGGGCAAGCCCTATTGGGCTCGAGTTGGGCTCGAGCCCAATGCTGGGCTCGGCTCGGCTCGCTGGTTTTTTTCCCCCAAGAGCCCAGCTCGAGCCCAGGAAAGAAAAAAAGAAAGGCTGACTCTTTTTTTTTCTTTCCTGGGCTCAGGAAAGAAAAAAAACTGCTGGCTGAAATTTCTTAACCAGCCAATGCAAAAAAACACACAATACAATATGCGTGGTTTTTTTTTTGCATCGGCCAGTTGTTATTTAATTTATAAGTACTTACTGTTGCGGGTTTGGGCTCGGGCTCTTGATGGGCTCAGGCTCATGGAGCCCACGGCAGGCAGAACTCGGGCTGGGCTCGTGCTGTAAAATTTCAGGCTCTCCCACCTCTAATACCGATACACCTTAGGTCGAATTCAACCTAAGATATACTTTAGGTCGAGTTCGAAATAAGTCAAGAAAAATGTTTTAATCACCTGCAGGGACGTTTCCAGGTTTCCAAGGCACTCAGGGCTCAGCCTAATCTGTCAGCAATAAATTAAATTTAAAAGGCCTTTTATTGCTCCCATTTGCACCCTGTTAAGATTACAGCAGTGCAGAGTGCAATTTCTATTCTTTTAATTTGGGGCTATTGCCAGGAGACTATGGGCTCTAGCCCTCTTAGCCCCCCACTAGCGATGCCTAGGATCACCTGGAACCAGTGTCTATATCCCCACGTGCAGTGCCCGCTCCAGGTAGGCTGACTGGCTTATACCCTAGTGTGAGTCTGCTGAAGGGAAAGAACGAACACATTTCGGTTACTAGTTTATTTTATCTGTGGCAGGGTCGTGAATTGAACCTGGGTCTGTTGGAATACAAGTGCTGGGGTTTTGTCAACTGTGCCA